>JAQIUQ010002479.1:1098770-1116270 GCA_030378365.1 Hybognathus amarus | reverse complement strand
TTTACATAATTCGTCAGGATCAAGCAGGCTGTCTTTCCACTATTTTTCTCTTGCTGCCAGAAGACGGTCTCCCGCAAATTTGCGGAACGTTTTGATTATATTTCGTGAAGATACTGGACAAAGAGTGTTTGACACCATGAAAGTATTTTTTTCATCATAGGTTTTTTTTCGGTTTCTGAGTTGGGTGTATACGTTTCCAAATCTAACTTTATATTGCCTCAATCACTGTCTTGTTGGCTCAAACATAGCACCGTTTTGAAACATGTCAGCAATTCCTAGTGACTGTTAGCTAGGCTTAAAATATGTAATATACAGCGGGGTTAGTTCTAACAGAGTGTTACAACTAAGCCGCCAAGTGTACAATGAGAATCAAATGAAAATGGAGCCACACAACTTTTCAGGTTTGAGAATTTATTTATACATTTAACTTTGTTAGACTTTCACAAACAATGTTGGAATTTAAAATGTTTAAAATTTAGTGTACAATGAATGATAACTTGTTTATTTATTAAAAATATGGCCTGTAATTAATGCAATAAACCCTTTAAATGTTTATTTTAGGCTCATTTGTATAACGTATTACTGTTATTAATATTAATAATAATATTTGTACATGCAGCTGCCACACACAAATCTAATTTAATTGCAATTACAATATTTATAATTTTATTTATTATTATTTATTGCAAAACTATGCAGCCCTTTTCTATGTCTCTATTCATGATATTGATCCATAATAGAAGGATGATTGGATGAGGGATGGATATATGGATATCTGTCTATACAGATGCACAAACAATATCAAACTATACAAATAAAATAGTACTGAATTATGTGTGTTACACACAAGTGTTACAACTAACGCCTCTATCTGTTACAATTACAACATTTGCACTTCTGTCACTTTCAGTGCAACTGTACGAAAAT
The DNA here is from genome assembly GCA_030378365.1 of Hybognathus amarus. Taxonomy (NCBI): domain Eukaryota; kingdom Metazoa; phylum Chordata; class Actinopteri; order Cypriniformes; family Leuciscidae; genus Hybognathus; species Hybognathus amarus. The sequence continues at coordinate 1,115,343 of JAQIUQ010002479.1, read as the reverse complement.
GGTAGGTCCTAGAAAAAAAACTTTAAGTGGTCATTTGTAGCAGAGGTGTGTATGTTGCTTGTGTAAAAAAAGTATTAATCGAACCTAATTATTTTTTCATTAATTGAGTCAAAACCAATAAGCGTTAGGTTGTGTCCCGCTCTCCGCTATGTATGGAAAGTTCAAGATCAAGTACTTTTGGGCCAGAAACATGTTCAGTAGGTCAAATATATGTCTGGCTGAAATAATATCATGAGAAGTAAATCTCTCGGCATATTAACCCAAAGATCAAGTACCTGTGGGCCATAAATGTGTTCCTGGAGGTCAAAATTTGAACTATGTATAGCTAATATAATATATCAGAAGGAGTCTGTATTTTTTTGTTGTTTTAAACTCTTTGAGGCACATTTGACCAGAAATGAGTTCAATAGGTCATGTATGCACTTCTCTATGGCTTAGGAAGCATCTTTTGGAGTCTAGGAGTATGTATGGAAAGTTCAAGATCAAGTCCTTTTGGGCCAGAAATATGTTCAGTAGGTCAAATATCTGTCTGGCTGAAATGACATAAGTAAATCTCTCTGTATATCAACCCAAAGATCAAGTACCCTTGGGTGATAAATGTGTTCCTGGAGCTCAAAAATTGACCTATGTAAAGATAATATAACATCAGAAGGAGTCTATACGTTTATATTGTTATGGTAAAAAGGTCCTCAAAAGGTTTAAAAAATATAAACTTATGAAATGTAATACACTATTCTAATAGTTAAGTGCTAAATCATGCCAAACACATCTCTATAGTAACCATATGTAAACACTACCAACCACCTAGTAACACCATAGCAACCTCATAGCAACTACCCAGAAAAACCTTAGCTAACTGTGTTCCTACAGGTCAAAAATTGACCTATGTATCGCTAATATAACATCAGGAGTCTATAAGTTTATATTGTTTTAAACTTTTTGAGGAACCTTTGACCAGAAATGAGTTCAATAGGACTTCAAAAATGACTTCTCTATGGTTTAGTAAGCATCTGTTGGAGTTTATGAGTATGTATGTCAAATATCTGTCATTATAAAAACTCTACAGTAACCATATGTGAACACTACCAACCACCTAATAACGCAATAGCAACCGTCTAGCATCTACCCAGAAAAACCTTAGCAACACCCTAGCAATCAACCAGAACACACTAGCAACCACCTAGCAACTGCCTAGCAACTACCCAGAACACACTAGTAACAAACCAGAACACCTTAGCAACCGCATAGCAACACCAGAGCAACCACCTAAAATACCCTAATAACCGCCTTGCAGAACACCTTAGCAACCACCCAGAACACCCTAGCAACTGGGTGGTGAGATTTGCCACAAGCACCACTTCACTTTTTCTTCTGGAAATATGCCATAAATGTGTTCCTGGAGGCCAAATATTGACCCATGTATAGCTAATATAACATTAGGAGTTTATAAGTTTATATTGTTTAAAACCTTTAGTGAACCTTTTACCAGACATTAGTTCAATAGGACTTCAAAAAGGATTCTCTATGGCTTAGTAAGCATCTGTTGGAGTCTATGAGCATGTATGGAAAGTTCAAGATCAAGTACTTTTGGGCCAGAAATATGTTCAGTAGGTTAAATTTCTGTCTGGCTGAAATGACATAAGTAAATCTCTCTGTATATTAACCCACAGATCAAGTACCCGTGGGTGATTAATGTGTTCCTGGAGGTCAAAAATTGTATAGATAATTTAACATCAGAAGGACCCTATAATTTTATATTGTTATGATGAAAGGGTCCTCAAAAGGTTTCAAACAATGTAAACTTATGAAATGTAATACATTGATCGATTACTTCAGCGCTAACTCATGCCAAAAAAAATATAAAAACTCTATGTGAATATGTGAACACTACCAACCACCTAGTAACACCATAGCAACCAACCAGAATACCATAGTGTCGACCTAAAACACTCTAGCAACCACACAGAATAAACTAGCAACACCAGAGCAACCACCCAGAACATCCTAGTAACACACTAGCAACCACCCAGAATACCTTAGCAACACCCTAGCAACCTACCAGAATACCCTAGCCACCAACCAGAACACACTAGCAACCACCTAACAACACCCACAGGCAACCACCCTGAACACCCTAGCAACAAACCAGAACATCCTAGCAACCACCCAGAATACCCTAACAACCGCCTGTTTGTTCCTGGAGGTCAAAATTGACCTATGCATAGCTAATATGACATCAGAATGAGTCTATACGTTTTTATTGTTTTAAACTTTTTGAGGAACCTTTGACCAGAAATTAGTTCAATTAGTCAGATATGGACTTCTCAATGGCTTAGGAAGCATCTGTTGGAGTCTATGAGTATGTATGTAAAGTTCAAGATCAAGTACTTTTGAGCCAGAAATATGTTCAGTAGGTCAAATATCTGTCTGGCTGAAATTACGTCAAGATAAGTGAATCTCTCGGTATATTAACCTACAGATTAAGTACCCGTGGGCCATAAATGTTGTTCCTGGAGGTCAAACATTGACCTATGTATAGATAATATAACATCAGAAGGAGTCTATATGTTTATGTTGCGAAGAGACATGTTGTAATGCATGTGATTTGTTACTGAAGGGAAATAATTGCAGCAGTTTTTGCATTCCTGTGATGAAGAGAAATCGTTGCATTAGCGGTTTCCTTACAATGCATAATCTAACTCATTCCGTTGTTCAACGAAAGCACAACATCTAACATCTAACGTTGTGAATTAAGAATATGCACGCAATAACTAACCTGTTCCTCTGTGCAATGAAAAGAAAACACCTAATATGTTTTATTGCATTGCATATCTAACTTGTTCCTCTTTGCAATGAAGACAATGCAACCCATGCTGTATTGCATTGAATAGATAACAAGTTAGTTATTGTATGCATTATGAAAACGAGAGCTCAAGTGATGTTTTCTCGTCTGTGCATACATTCAAACGTTTTGCATTGAAGAATAACAATAATAACACATGCTTGCGGATGCTTGCGGATGCGTTTCCACAAATCAACTAACTAATTCAGTTGTGCATTTCTATTTTACAAACTAATTTGTGCACAGATTAGAAAGCATCATATGAGCATATCTAACTTGTTCCTCATGGCAATGAAAAGACAACGAGAAAACATCACAAGAGCTGTCTCTTTACAGTGCATACAATACTCGTTCCTTTGTGCAAACAAAGAGATGTGCTGTTGTACCCTTTGTTGCGCGATCAAACGTTATGCAATGAAGAATAAAACATATGTAATATGCACTTTGATGCAGTTCAGTGTTTTCAAGAAACAACCCATGCTGTATCGCATTGAATAGATAACGAGTTAGTTATTGTATGCATTCGTGAAACGACAGCTCATGTGATGTTTTCTCGTCATGCTGCGTTGTGCATTGAAGAATAACAATAATAACACATGCTTTCGGATGCTTTTCCACACTTCAACTAACTAATTCAGTTGTGTAACTGAAGGGAAATCATTGCCTTCGTTGTTGCATTTGTGAAAAAACAACATCTAACGTCTAACGTTGTGCATTAAAGAATATGCACGCAATAACTAACCTGTTCCTCTGTGCAATGAAAAGAAAACACCTAATATGTTTCATTGCATTGCATAACATATCTAACTTGTTCCTCGTTGCAATGAAAAGACCTAGCGTGATTTTGCATGCATTTCTGTTTTACAAACTAATTTGTGCACAGACTAGAAAACATCACATAAGCTGTCGCTTTACAGTGCATACAATACTCGTTCCTTTGTGCAACGCAGAGATGTGCTGTTGTACCCTTTGTTGCGCAATAAAACTTTGTGCGTTAAAGAATAAAACACATGTAATATGCACTTTGATGCAGTTCAGTGTTTTGAAGAACCAACCCATTTCATAGTGCATTGAATAGATAACGAGTTAGTTATTGTATGCATTGTGAAACGATAGCTCATGTGATGTTTTCTCGTCTGTGCACAAAAAAATTAGTTGTAGAATAGAAATGCATGCGAAAGCACATGCATATTTCTTTTCATTGCAAAGAGGAAGAAGTTAGATATTTTATGCATCGCAATAAAGTAATGATAAATAAAATAAAAAATGTATGCTTTGTGCAATGAAGAGATGTGTATTGTGCATTGAAGAAAGTTCAGCATTGAACATATATGTAATATGCACTTTATTGCATTCTAAACTAAACCCTTCCGTAGTGCATTGACTAGATAACCTGTGTTGTTTCATTGCAATGCTTAAAATATCTAACTTATTCCTCTTTGCAATGAAAAGAAAAGATATAACACCTGTGCTTTTCCATGAATTTCATTTCTACAACTAATTAATTTGTGTATTGACGAGAAAACATCACAAGAGCGGTCGCTTTACAATGCATACACTAGTTGTGGCCCACGAGTGCTAGGTCTCTGAACTCGAACGAATACTCATAGACTTCTCGATGTCTGAGTTATATGCTAAGCCATTTAGAATGTCCACATCTGACCAACTGAACTCATTTCTGGTTAAAGGGTCCTTAAAAGGTTTTAAACCGTAAAACTTTTAGATTCCTTCTGATGTTATATAAGCTATAGATAGTTTCCTCTTTGACATGCATCCTCAAAATGTTCATAGTTCTGGCCATCGAGTACTAGATCTTAAACTTTCTAAACATACTTATTGACTCCTTTTGATGTTACTGAAGTAGATCCTTATTCTTCCTACTGAAAATATTAGCCATAATCCATATGGCTAATGCATATTGCTATGTTTATATCTGACCTATTGAACTCATTTCTGGTCAAAGGGTGCTTGATCATTAGGTTACTATAGATTGATATTTCCTACTTATGATGTTTTATGAGCAGGAAGGTATTTTACCTACTGAACATATATCTGGCCCACGAGTACCTGATCTTGAACTTTCCGTACATCTACTATTTCTGATGTTTCCTAGGCCATATAGAATGTCCATATCTGAGCTATTGAGCTCATTTCTGGTAAAAGGGTCCTCAAAAGTTTTTAAACCATGTAAAGTTATAGACACTTTTTAATGATATATAAGCTATACAAAGGTTCCTCTTTGACCACATGAACCACATTTGACCTCTTTGACCACATTTACGGCCCACAAGTAGTAGATCTTAAACTTTCTAAACATACTCATTGACTTTGATCAATTACAATTACTCATTACTTGATCATTAGGTTACTATACAGTGATATTTACTGCTTATGATGTTTTATGAGCCAGGAAGATATTTGACCGACAGAACATATTTCTGGTCCACGAATACCTGATCCTATACATTCTATATATACTAATAGACTACTTCTGATGCTTCCTAGGCCATATAGAATGTCCATATCTGAGCTATTGAGTTCATTTCTGGTAAAAGGGTCCTCAAAAGTTTTTAAACAATATAAACTTATAGACACCTTTTGATGAAATAAGCTATAAAGAGGTTCTTTTTATTTATTCTTTTTATATATACTACTCATAAATACATACTCAAAGACTCCAACAGATGCATCCTAAGCCATAGAGAAGTCCATATCTTTAAAGGTTTTAAACAATATAAACTTATAGACTCCTGATGTTATATTAGCTATACATAGGTCCATTTTTGACCTCCAGGAACACATTTATGGCCCACGGGTGCATTATCTGTGGGTTAATATACCAAGAGATTTACTTCTCATGATATCATTTCAGCCAGACAGATATTTGACATAATGAACATATTTGTGGCCACAAAGTACTCTATCTTGAACTTTCCTTACATACTCACAGACTAAAACAGATGCTTCCAAAGCCATAGAGAAGTCCATATCTGACCTATTGAACTCATTTCTAGTCAAAGGTTCCTCAAAAAGTATTAAACAATATAAATTTATAGACTCCTTCTGATGTTTTATTAGATATACATAGGTACCTTTTTGACCTCCAGGAACATATTTATTGCCCACAGGTACTTTATCTGTTGGTTAATATACAGAGAGATTTACTTCTCATGATGTCATTTCAGCCAGACAGATATTTGACCTACTGTACATGTCTCTGGCCCAAAAGTACTTGATATTGAACTTTCCATGCATAATCATAGACTAAAACAGATGCTTCCTAAGCCATAGAAAAGTCCTTATCTGACCTATTGAACTCATTTCTAGTCAAAGGTTCCTCAAAAAGTATTAAACAATATAATTTTATAGACTCCTTCTGGTGTTTTATTAGATATACATAGGTACCTTTATGACCTTCAGGAACCACATTTACGGTACATTTCCAGAAGAAAATGTGAAGTGGTACTTAAAGTGTCAAATCTCACCACCCAGTTGCTAGAGTGTTCTGGGTGGTTGCCACAGTTTTCTGGGTGGTTGTTAGGTGGTTGTTAGGGTATTCTGGGTGGTTGCTCTGGTGTTGCTATGCGGTTGCTAGGGTATTCTGGGTGGTTGCTAAGGTGTTCTGGGTGTTTGCTAGGGTGTTGCCAAGGTGTTCTGGTTTGTTGCTAGGGTGTTCTGGGTGGTTGCTAGGGTGTTGCTAGGTGGTTGCTAGGGTGTTCTGGGTGGTTGCAAGGGTGTTGCTAGGTGGTTGCTAGGGTGTTCTGGTTGGTTGCTAGGGTGTTGCTAAGGCGTAAAGGGTGGTTGCTAGGCGGTTGCTATGGTGTTACTAGGTGGTTGGTAATGTTCACACATTGTTACTATAGAGTTTTTATAATAGTTTTGGCATGATTTAGCACTTAACTAATCGATTATTGTATTAAATTTCAAAAGTTTATATTGTTTGAAACCGTTTGAGGACCCTTTTACCATAACAATATAAATTATAGACTCCTTCTGATGTTATATTAGATATACATAGGTCAATTTTGGACCTCCAGGAGCATACTTATGGCCCATGGGTACTTGATCTGTCGGTTAATATACAGAGAGATTGACTTCTCATGATGTCATTTCAACCAGACAGATATTTGACCTACTGAACATATTTCTGGCACAAAAGTACTTGATCTTGAACTTTCCATACATACTCATAGACTAAAACAGATGCTTCCTAAGCCATATAGAGGTCCATAACTTACCAATTGAACTAATTTCTGGTCAAATGTTCCTCAAAGAGTTTAAAACAACATCAACTTATAGACTCCTGATGTTATATTAGCTATACATAGGTCAATTTTTGACTTCCAAAAATATATTTATGGCACATTTCCAGAAGAAAATGGGAAGTGGTGCTTGAAGTGGCAAATCTCAGCACCCAGTTGCAAGGGTGTTTTGGGTGGTTGCTAGGGTGTTTTGGGTGTTTGCTAGGGTGTTGCAAGGGTGTTCTGGGTGGTTGCTAGGGTGTTGCTAGGTGGTTGCTAGGGTGTTCTGGGTGGTTGCAAGGGTGTTTGCTAGGTGGTTGCTAGGGTGTTCTGGTTGGTTGCTAGGGTGTTGCTAAGGAGTACTGGGCTGTTGCTAGGCAGTTGCTATGGTGTTACTAGGTGGTTGGTAGTGTTCAAAAATGGTTACTATAGAGTTTTTATAATGTTTTTGGCATTTGATTTATATATCATCAAAAGGAGTCCATAAGTTTATATTGTTTAAAACCTTTTGAGGACACTTTTTCCACAAATAATTTCAAAAGATCAGATGTGGACAAATCTCGATGGCCTATATGAACCATCAAGATCATGTAGAAGTACAAGATCAAGTACTCGTGGGCCAGAACTATGTTCATTAGGTCAAAAAGGACCCTATCTATAGCTCTTCAGAAAGAGTCTAAAAAGTTTCAAACTTTTAAATATGTAAAAACTTTTTTGAAAACCCTTTGACCAGAGATGAACTCAATACTTAAGATGTGGACATTCTATATGGCTTAGGAAGCATCTTTTGGGAGTATATGAGTATGTATGGAAAGTTCAAGATCAAGTACTTTTGGGCCAGGAACATGTTCAGTAGGTCAAATATCTGTCTGGCTGAAAGGACATCATGTGAAGTAAACCTCTCTGTATATTAACCCACAGATCAAGTACCCGTGGGCCATATAAGTGCTCCTGGTGGTCAAAAATGGACCTATGTATATCTAATATAACATCAGAAGGAGTCTATAAGCTTATGTTGTTTTAAACTTATTGAGGAACCTTTGACCAGAAACCAGTTCAATAGGTCAGATATGGATATGGCTTAGGAAGCATCTGTTTTAGTCTATAAGTTATGTATGGAAAGTTTAAGATCAAGTACTTTTGGGCCAGAAACATTCAGTAGGTCAAATATCGGTCTGGCTGAAAGGAAGTCATGAGAAGTAAAACCCTAGCAAAACCCTAGCAACCTCCAAAAAAAAATACCTTAGCGACACCCTAGCAACCAAACCAGAACACACTAGCAACCACCAAGAACACCATAGTAACCACCTAGCAACACTCTAGCAACCACCCAGAACACCCTAGCAACCACCTAGCAACCACCCAGAACACCCTAGAAACCACCTAGCAACACCCTAGCAACCACCCAGAATACCCTAGCAACCGCATAGCAACACCATAGCAACCACCCAGAATACCCTAGTAATCAGCTAAAACACTCTAGCAACCACCCAGAATACCCTAGCAACACCCTGGCAACCACCCAGAATACCTTAGCAACACCCTAGCAACCAACCAAAACACCCTAGCCACCAACCATCACAACCTAGCAACCGCCTGGCAACACCCCAGCAACCACCCAGAATACTGTAGCAACCGCTTAGCAACACGATAGCAACCACCCAGAATACCCTAACAACCGCCTGGTTGTTCCTGGAGGAAAAAATTTGACCTATGCATAGCTAATATGACATCAGAATGAGTCTATAAGTTTTTATTGTTTTAAACTTTTTGAGGAACCTTTGACCAGAAATGAGTTCAGTTAGACAGATATGGACTTCTCAATGGCTTAGGAAGCATCTATTGGAGTCTATGAGTATGTATGGAAAGTTCAAGATCAAGTACTTTTGGGTCAGAAACATGTTCGGTAGTTCAAATATTGTCTGGCTGAAATGACATCATGAGAAGTAAATCTCACTGTATATTAACCCACAGATTTATACCTGTTTGTTATTTAATACATATTCAATACATTTTTTTGAAAAAAAATTAACCCACAGATCAAGTACCCTTGGGCCATAAATGTGTTCCTGGAGGTCAAATATTGACCAATATACAGTATATCTAATATAACATCAGAAGGAGTCTATACGTTTATATTGTTTTAAACTTTTTGAGGAACCTTTGACAAGAAATGAGTTCAATAGGTCAGACACAGACTTCTCTATGGCTTAGGAAGCATCTCTTGGAGTCTATGAGTATGTATGGAAAGTTCAAGATCAAGTACTTTTGGGCCAGAAAGCAAGTTCAGTATGTCAAATATCTGTCTGGCTGAAATGACATCATAATTAAATCTCTCTGTATATTAACCCACAGATCAAGTTCCGGTGGTCCATAAATGTGTTCCTGGAAGTCAAAAATTGACCTATGTATAGATAATATAACATCAGAAGGAGTCTATTAGTTTATATTGTTTTAAACTTTTTGAGGAACCTTTGACCAGAAATGAGTTCAATAGGTCATGTATGGACTTCTCTATGGCTTAGGAAGCATCTGTTGGAGTTTATGAGTATGTATGTCAAATATCTGTCATTATAAAAACTCTACAGTAACCATATGTCAACACTACCAACCACCTAGTAATGCCATAGCAATCGTCTAGCATATACCCAGAAAAACCTTAGCAACAACCTAGCAATCAACCAGAACACCCTAGCAACCACCTAGCAACTACCCAGAACACCATAGTAACAAACCAGAACACCTTAGCAACTGCATAGCAACACCTGAGCAACCACCTAGAATACCCTAACAACCGCCTAGCAACCATTAAGAACACCTTAGCAACCACCCAGAACACCCTATTGATCTGTGGGTTAATATACCGAGAGATTAACTTCTCATGATGTCATTTCAGCCAGACGGATATTTGACCTACTTAACATGTTTCTTGTCCAAAAGTACTTGATCTTGAATTTCCATAATACTCATAGACTCCAACAGATGCTTCCTAAGCCATAAAGAAGTCCATATCTGACCTATTGAACTCATTTCTGGTCCAATTCAGGGTGTTCTTGGTGGTTGCTACGGTGTTCTGGGTGGTTGCTAGGGTGGTTTGGTTGTTTGCTAGGGTGTTGCTAAGGTGTTCTGGGTGGTTGCTTTGGTGTTGCTAGGCGGTTGCTAGGGTATTCTGGGTTGTTGCTAGGGTGTTTTAAGTGGTTACTATTGTATTCTGGGTGGTTGCTATGGTGTTACTAGGTGGTTGGTAGTGTTCAAAAATGGTTACCATAGAGTTTTTATAATGTTTTTGGCATTTGATTTATATATCATCAAAAGGAGTCCATAAGTTTATATTGTTTAAAACCTTTTGAGGACCCTTTTTCCACAAATAATTTCAATAGGTCAGATGTGGACAAATCTCTATGGCCTATATGAACCATCAAGATCAAGTAGAAGTAAAAGATCAAGTACTCGTGGGCCCGAACTATGTTCATTAGGTCAAAAAGGACCCTATCTATAGCTCATCAGAAAGAGTCTAAAAGTTTCAAACTTTTAAATATTTAAAAACTTTTTTGAAGACCCTTTGACCAGAGATGAGCTCAATACTTAAGATGTGGACATTCTATATGGCTTAGGAAGCATCTGTTGGGAGTATATGAGTATGTATGGAAAGTTCAAGATCAAGTACTTTTGGGCCAGGAACATGTTCAGTGGGTCAAATATCTGTCTGGCTAAAATGACATCATGTGAAGTAAACCTCTCTGTTATATTAACCCACAGATCAAGTACCCGTGGGCCATATAAGTGCTACTGGTGGTCAAAAATGGACCTATGTATATCTAATATAACATCAGAAGGAGTCTATAAGCTTATGTTGTTTTAAACTTATTGAGGAACATTTGACCAGAAGCCAGCTCAATAGGTCAGATATGGATTTCTCAATGGCTTAGGAAGCATCTATTTTAGTCTATAAGTTATGTATGGAAAGTTCAAGATCAAGTACTTTTGGGCCAGAAACATTCAGTAGGTCAAATATCGGTCTGGCTGAAGGGAAGTCATGAGAAGTAAAACCCTAGCAAAACCCTAGCAACCTTCGAAAAAAAAAACACCTTATCGACACCCAAGCAACCAAACCAGAACACACTAGCAACCACCCAGAACACCCTAGAAACCACCTAGCAACACCCTAGCAACCACCCAGAATACCCTAGCAACCGCATAGCAACACCACAGCAACCACCCAGAATACCCTAGTAATCAGATAAAACACTCTTGCAACCACCCAGAATACCCTAGCAACACCATAGCAACCACCCAGAACATCCTAGTAACACCCTGGCAACCACCCAGAATACCTTAGAAACACCCTAGCAACCAACCAAAACACCCTAACCACCAACCATAACACCCTAGCAACCGCCTGGCAACACCCCAGACACCACCCAGAATACCGTAGCAACTGCATAGCAACACGATAGCAACCACCCAGAATACCCTAACAACCGCCTGTTTGTTCCTGGAGGTCAAAAATTGACCTATGTATAGATAATATAACATCAGAAGGAGTCTATTAGTTTATATTGTTTTAAACTTTTTGAGGAACCTTTGACCAGAAATGAGTTCAATAGGTCATGTATGGACTTCTCTAGGGATTAGGAAGCATCTGTTGGAGTTTATGAGTATGTATGTCAAATATCTGTCATTATAAAAACTCTACAGTAACCATATGTCAACACTACCAACCACCTAGTAATGACATAGCAACCGTCTAGAATATACCCAGAAAAACCTTAGCAACAACCTAGCAATCAACCAGAAGACCCTAGCAACCACCTAGCAACTGCCTAGCAACTACCCAGAACACCCTAGTAACAAACCAGAACACCTTAGCAACTGCAAAGCAACACCAGAGCAACCACCTAGAATACCCTAACAACCACCTAGCAACCATTAAGAACACCTTAGCAACCACCCAGAACACCCCAGCAACTGGGTGGTGCAATTTGCCACTTCAAGCACCACTTCACATTTACTCCTGGAAATGTGCCATAAATGTTTTCCTGGAGGCCAAAAATTGACCTATGTATAGATAATATAACACCAGAAGGAGTCTATAAGTTTATATAGTTTTAAACTTTTTGAGGAACCTTTGACCAAAAATGAGTTCAATAGGTCATGTACATTAAACTTTTTTATAACATCCGAAGGAGTCTGTAAGTTTATATTGGTTTAAACTTTTTGAGGAACCTTTGACCAGAAATTAGTTCAATAGGTCATATGTATACTTCTCTATGGCTTAGGAAGCATCTGTTGAAGTCTATGGGTGTGTATGGAAAGTTCAAGATCAAGTACTTTCGGGGCCAGAAATATGTTCTGTAGGTTAAATTTCTGTCTGGCTGAAATGACATAAGTAAATCTCTCTGTATATTAACCCACAGATCAAGTACCAGTGGGTTATCAATGTGTTCCTGGAGGTCAAAAATGGACAAATGTATAGATAATATAACATTAGAAGAACATAAAAACAGAACACCCTAGTAACAAGCCAGAACACCTTAGCAACCGCATAGCAACACCAGAGCAACCACCTAGAATACCCTAGCAACAACGCTTAGCAACCACCCAGAACACTCTAGCAACTGGGTGGTGAGATTTGCCACTTCCAGCACCACTTCACTTTTTCTTCTGGAAATGTGCCATAAATGTGTACTTGGAGGTCAAAAATTTACCTATGATGCTAATATAACATCAGAAGGAGTCTATAAGTTTATGTTGTTTTAAACTTTTTGAGGAACCTTTGACCAAAAATGAGTTCAACAGGTCATGTATGGACTTCTCTATGGCTTAGGAAGCATCTGTTGGAGTCTATGAGTATTTATGGAAAGTTCAAGATCAAGTACTATTGGGCCAGAAAAATGTTCAGTAGGTCAAATATCTGTCTGGCTGAAATGACATCATGAGAAGTGAATCTCTCGGTACATTAACCCACAGATTAAGTACCGTGGGCCATAAATGTGTTCCTGGAGGTCAAAAATTGACCTATGTATAGATAATATAACATCAGAAGGAGTCTATAAGTTTATATTGTTATGGTAAAAGGGTCCTCAAAAGGTTTCAAACAACATAAACTTATGAAATGTAAAACACTAATCTAATAGTTAAGTGCTAAATCATGCCAAACACATTATAAAAACTCTATAGTAACCATATGTGAACACTACCAACCACCTAGTAACACCATAGCAACTGCTTAGCAACCACCCAGAAAAACCTTAAGCAACACCCTAGCAACCAACCAGAAAACCCTAGCAACCACCTACCAAAACCCTGGCAACCACCCAGAACACCCTAACAACAAACCAGAACAGCCTAGCAACCACATAGCAACACTAGAGAACCACCCAGAACACTGTATCAACCACCTAGAACACCCCTATCACCAACTGGGTGGTGAGATTTGCCACTTCAAGCACCAACTTCACATTTTCTTCTGGAAATGTGCCATAAACATGTTCCTAGAGGTCAAAAAATGACCTATGTATAGCTAATATAACATCAGGTGTCTATAAGTTTATATTGTTTTAAACTTTTTGAGGAACCTTTGACCAGAAATGAGTTCAATAGGTCATGTCTGGACTTCTTTATGGCTTAAGGAAGCATTTTTTTTGAGTCTATGAGTATTTATGGAAAGTTCAAGATCAAGAACTTTTGGGCCAGAAATATGTTCAGTAGGTCAAATATCTGTCTGGCTGAAATGACGTCATGAGAAGTAAATCTCTCTGTATATTAACCCACAGATCAAGGACCAGGCCATATATGTGCTCCTGGAGGTCAAAAATTGACCTATGTATATCTTATATAACATCAGAAGGAGTATATAAGTTTATATTGTTTTAAACTTTTTGAGGAACCTTTGACCAGAAATGAGTTCAAAAGGTCAGATGAGGACTCGTCTATGGCTCTATGGCATTTGTTTTAGTCTATGAGTAAGTATGGAAAGTTCAAGATCAAGAACTTTTGGGCCAGAAACATGTTCAGTAGGTCAAATATTTGCCTGGCTGAAATGACGTCATGAGAAATAAATCTCTGTATTTTAACCCACAGATCAAGTACCCGTGGGCCATAAATGTGTTCCTGGAGGTAAAAAAATTGACCTATGTATACATAATATAATATCAGAAGGACTCTATAAGTTTATGTTGTTATGGTAAAGGTGTCCTCAAACGGTTTCAAACAATGTAAACTTTTGAAATGTAATACAATAATCGATTAGTTAAGTGCTAAATCATGCCAAAACCATTATAAAAACTTCATAGTGAACACTACCAACCACCTAGTAACACCATAGCAACCTCCTAGCAAAACCCTTGCAACCACCCAGAACACCCTAGCAACCACCCCGAACACCCTAGCAACAAACCAAAACACCCTAGCAACCACCCCGAACACCCTAGCAACAAACCAGAACACCCTGGCAACACCCTAGCAAACACCCAGAAAACCTTAGCAACCACCCAGAATACCCTAGCAACCACCTAACAACCACCCAGAAAACTGTGGCAACCACCCAGAACACTCTAGCAACTGGGTGGTTAGATTTGCCACTTTAAGTACCACTTCACATTTTCTTCTGGAAATGTGCAATAAATGTGTTCCTGGAGCTCAAAAAGGTACATATGTATATCTAATAAAACATCAGAAGGAGTCTATAAATTTATATTGTTTAATACTTTTTGACGAACCTTTGACTAGAAATGAGTTCAATAGGTCAGATATGGACTTCTCTATGGCTTAGGAAGCATTTGTTTTAGTCTATGAGTATGTATGGAAAGTTCAAGATCAAGTACTTTTGGGCCAGAAACATGTACAGTATGTTAGTATAAATAATATAACATCCTAATATAACATCAGGAGTCTATAAGTTTATATTGTTTAAAACCTTTAAAGATATGGACTTCTCTTTGGCTTAGGATGCATCTGTTGGAGTCTTTGAGTATGTGTTTATAAGTAGTATATATATACTATATATAAGCTATAAAGAGGTTCTTTTTATTTATTCTTTTTATATAAAAAGAATAAATAAAAAGAACCTCTTTATAGCTTATATATCATCAAAAGGTAACCAATATGTTTAAAATTTTTAAAAACCTTATGAGGACCCTTTTACCAGAAATGAACTCAACAGCTCAGATATGGACATTCTATATGGCCTAGGGAGCATCAGAAGTAGTCTATTAGTATATATAGAAAATATAGGATCAGGTACTCGTGGACCAGAAATATGTTCTGTCGGTCAAATATCTTCCTGGCTCTTAAATCATCATAAGCAGTAAATATCAATGTATAGTAACCTAATGATCAAGTACCCTTTGACCAGAAATGAGTTCAATAGGTCAGATATAAACAATCCATATGGCTAATATGTTCATTAGGTAAAATAAGGACTCTTGTATGGCTTCAGTAACATCAAAAGGAGTCAATGAGTATGTTTAGAAAGTTTAAGATCTACTACTCGTGGGCCAGAACTATTTTCATGTGGTCAAAGAGGAACCTTTGTATAGCTTTTATATCATTAAAAGGTGTCTATAACTTTGCATGGTTTAAAAACTTATGAGGACCCTTTCACCAGAAATGAGCTCAATAGCTCAGATATGGACATTCCATAGATAAGGACATTCCATAGCTCAGATAAGGAAGCATCAGAAATAGTATGTATGGAAAGTTCAAGATCAGGTACTCGTGGGACAGATATATGTTCATTAGGTCAAATATCTTACTGCTCATAAAACATCATAAGTAGGAAATATCAATGTATAGTAACCTAATGATCAAGCACCCTTCGACCAGAAATGAGTTCAATAGGTCAGATATAAACCATATAAGCCATATGGATTATGGCTAATATGTTCAGAAGGTATAAGGACTCTTGAATGGCTTCAGTAACATTAAAAAAAAGTTAATAAGTATGTTTAGAAAGTTTAAGATCTATTACTCGAGGGCCAGAACTTTATGCAACAAAGGGTACAACACACATCTCTTCTTTGCACAAAGGAACGAAGCACGACAGCATTTTTGATGTTTTCTCGTTATGTCTTTTCATTGCATCGAGGAACAAGTTAAATGTGCTCATGTGATGTTTTCTAATGTGTGCACAAATTAGTTTGTAAAATAGAAATGCATGCAGAGGAAAAAGTTAGTTGTTGCGTGCATCACATGAGCTGTCGTTTTCACAATTCATACAATAACTAACTCGTTTTCTATTCAATGCACTATACGGAATGGGTTGGTTCTTGAAAACACTGAACTGCATCAAAGTGCATATTAAATATGTTTTATTCTTCAACGCACAAAGTTTTATTGCACAACAAAGGGTTCAACAGCACATCTCTGTGTTGCACAAAGGAACGAGTATCGAATGCACTGTAAAGCGACAGCTTATGTGTTGTTTTCTAGTCTGTGCACAAATTAGTTTGTAAAATAGAAATGCATGCAAAATCCACATGCGTGTTGT
>JAQIUQ010002479.1:345000-483589 GCA_030378365.1 Hybognathus amarus | reverse complement strand
GCAAGAACCAATGAGGTTCATTCTTATGTTACGCAGAACGTTTGAGCTTCAGCAAGAACCAATGAGGTTACAAGCATGTGTTACGCATCAAGTTTGACTTTCAGCAAGAACCAATGAAGTTCATTCTCGTGTTACGCAAAACTTTTGAGCTTTAGCAAGAACCAATGAGGTTCATTGTCATGTTACGCAGCACGTTTGAGCTTCAGCAACAACCAATGAGGTTTATTGTTGTGTTATGCAGAACAATTGAGCTTCAGCAAGAAGCAAGTATGGTTGACGTTCTTTTTATGTTCACGGATCAATGTTTATTTGTAAATGATTTCTAAATTCAATCTGTACAAGTTATTGCCTTTTCAGAAAATCGGACTAAACTGCTCGATACCTATGAGTTATTTTTACGATATCTTTATGAACTTTTTGAAGTGTCAACGTGGTAGTTGCTTAGTCTGTCAATGGAGGGACAGAAATCTCTCAGATTTCATTAAAAACATCTTTCTTTGTGCTCCCAAGATGAACGAAACTCCTGCAGGTTTGGAACGACATGAAGGTGAATAAATTATGACAGAATTTACATTTTGTGGGTGAACTATCCCTTTAAGTGCGCATGGCTCAAATAAAGGGATGACTGGACCGAAAAAGAAAAGAAATGTTAGTGTTAAGTGCAGTCAGCAGAATCAGATGGCATGCAGGGTGTCGGAGAAGATACAATTAAAGTGTGGCGTAAAGATGGACTTTGAAGTTAGACATGGTGTCTTACACCCCTCCAGATGAAGAGAGCAACAATTCAGCTGCTTGTTATGGGCTTTTAAGAGGATCTTGTTAGAAATGGGAGATTTGAAGAAAATTTACCGTCAGGAACACGGTTGCTGTTTGAAGCTAGTTTAGTCTTCTGGCGGGGAGGGGGTGAGGGGTTGGGTACTGAAGGTTATTTATCAGCATTTTTTTGTTGTGTTTTAATCCCATTTTGCGCATGACTTTAAAGTCAAACAATACATAGAAACAATGTCTGATGTTCTCTCTAATCCCTTTTTGGACATGAAAGGGAGCACATCTGTAGAAATGATTTTCATTTCCTCTAACAGAAGATGTAGACTTCCTACAGTTTCTTCCTCATTTGTTTCGGAGGAGAGGCAGGTTATGGCCACAGTCAAGATTGTTTTGATGTCACTTCATCAATTTTTATAGCTAAACAGACCACCAAAAGGACAATCATTCACACAATGACACTTGTGCCGAAGAGAAAGCTGAGAGTTCACTCGTTCCTCTTAAAGTTGTGATGAAACAGTAGTATACCGACAGATCTTTTCTTATTGTGACACATCTGAGAGTAACAGATTGTCAAAAGAGAAAAAATGTAGGGCAGGGATTTGGTTCTATTCATCAGTTGTTGATTGGATTGTGAGATGTGGACGTTGCGCTCAAAAATGGAAGTTGAACAGGAGACATGCTGACTCTTGATCTACATTCACAGAGGGCTTTGAGTCCAGAAAGATGCTATCAAATTGCTGGGGAGCTTTTATGCGTCAATGCAAAATAAGATGCTGGTACTAGAACCTGGTAAAATTACCGGGACCAATTCCAGAACACAGTGTGTTATAGTGAAGGCCCACCACCACTTAAAGGAGTAGTTCACTTTTCAAATAACTTTTGCTGATAATTTACTCACCCCATGTCATCCAAGATGTCTGTGTCTTCCTTTCTTCAGTCGAAAAGAAATTAAGGTTTTTGATGAAAACATTCCAGCATTTTTCTCCATATAGTGGACTTCAATGGGAACCAAACGGTTCAAGGTCCAAAGGACAGTTTCAGTGCAAACTGTTCAAAGGGCTTTAAACGATTCCAGACGATCAATAAGGGTCTTATCAAGTGAAACGATCGCCCATTTAATAAATAAATAACAAAGTTTAAGTTTTATATGCTCAAATGCTTGCCTTGCTCTGTTCTGTGATGCGCGTTCGTGACTCTCCTGTTCATCAAAATGAACGAATATTTTCTGTGTCATTTGGTTCATTCAACGAACAGAAATGAACGAGTTCGAACAGGAGAGTCACGGAACAGAGCAAGACGAGCATTTGAGCTTATAAAACCTTTTATTTATTTATTAAATGAGCGATTGTTTCACTTGATAAGACCCTTATTCATCGATCTGGAATCGTTTAAAGCCCTTTGAACAGTTTGCACTGAAACTGTCTTTTGGACCTTGAACCGTTTGGTTCCCATTGAAGTCCATTATATGGAGAAAAAATCTTCATTTTCATCAAAAGTTTTTTGATCAAAACCCCTTTTGATGAAAGTTTTCATCAAAAACCTTACTTTCTTTTCGACTGAAGAAAGAATGACATGGACATCTTGGATGACATGGGGGAAAATGGAGTAAATTATCAGCAAAAGTTCTTTTAAAAGTGAACTGCTCCGTTAATAAGTACGTTTGAAACGCCTTACTGCTGTGATTGGCTTTTTATTCTTTATTTCATTTTATAACATCCCAATTGTTTTAAATATTTCAAAGAACTTTGGATGTCATATTTTCTATGTGTTCTTACTATTTTGGACACCACATATATTACCCGCCAGACAGACACTGACAGCAAGGCATTGTGGGAAGAAGGAGTAAACATCATGTTCGTTTGAATGGTCTTGTCCTGGGCATTTATATGGGCCAGCTACACAATGTGGTTTACTGCCTTCACATTATTAAACAGAAATGTAAAAACATGGTCACTTTATATAACTCACTCACTCACTCACTCACTCACTCACTCACTCACTCACTCACTCACTCACTCATTCACTTACTCAATAGTGTTATGATTGTCAGATTCATAATGCAACACATCATTATTAATGATGGGAAACAGACAACTGTGAACTCGTCTGGTCCTACACAAACAGAGCGGAGAAAAGTGCACCTGTCCTGTGTACGTGCAGCAGAAACTAATCTGACAGAGAGACAGAGGAACAGAAACGACTGTCACACACATTTACACTCAGACTGTGTGTCGTTGTCAGGCTGCAATGGCAAGTTCACTTCATACCACAATTCAAGAAGTCTAGAGCCCTGTAGACATGATGTTATGCTGGTGTTGGGAGTAACATAAGCAAACAACAAAACCCTGTGTAAAAAGCTGTGGATGTGCCTGTTCAGTCATTGAGTCAAATCATCAACCCAATCTACATTTATCTTCACTTACAAGACCTCAAGTGTCTGTGATCACTGGCAATAACACCACTGATGTTAATGAGATTCATTGCTGATTCTTAACTTGTGCATTTGGTCTATTTTTAAAGCGATAGTTCACCATAAAATGAAAATTGACCCATTATTCACTCATTTTGGTCTTAGGTGTGTGTGCAATGCAGAGCACAAATTACTTCACGTCACTGTCACAAAAATGTCCGCTTTTCCATATAATGGCAGTGTAAAGTAACCAGCGTCAAGCTTAAAAAAAAAAAAACCCACAAAAGTATATCCAACACAGAAGTAACTTAAACTGGCCACTAGAGACAGGCTCCAGAAGAGAGTCAATCCCATAGACCCCCATGTTAAAATTCCCAACTTTACAGCAGAAAAAAAAACATGTTTACAGCCTGGTGCAAAATGTGACTTTGGTCTATATAGCTAATTTTGCCCTTCATGACGACTGTGAGAGGGGAAGGTTTTTTTTCCATTTCTCATCCATTTAAATTATATTAAGCCTTAAAGTTGTGCATAATTAAGGGCGTGGCCACTTGAGTGACAGGTGTATTGCGCTGATGTCACTGCTAGCTGTTTGTCTGCGGTCTGTTCAGCGTCACGTCACCTCAGCTAATCCGCCCCGCTGCACATTTTTGTTTATCCGGGAGTGGCGCGCGGCCAAGACGGCGACGGCCGGCTCCGCCCACTTTAGGCTTCAAAAGTGCTCTTCAGAAACACAAGAGGTGACCTTACACACACTACGAACATTGCTTTATTCAGTGTAACAGAATGATACCATGTGACACGAGTCGTATATTCCACATGTTCTGTGGGTATACAATAGGGTTTGGTGAAGAACAACCCGAACTTTTATTATTTAAAGGGATACTCCACTTTTTTGGAAATAGGCTCATTTTACAACTCCCCCGAGTTAAACAGTTGAGTTTTACCATTTTCAAATCCATTCAGCCAATTTTCTGATATTTAGAAGAATATCAGTAACCAGACAGTTTCTGGTCCTCATTGACAGACACTGATAACAGACTGAGAGTATGAAGGTGTCCGTCCATCCATCATCCAAACCGCTTTATCCTTGTTAGGGCGGGAATTATTTCAACATGGAAACACTGTAATTTCTCCTTTCTGCTGTTAAATGGCGATAATAAATGGCTGAGACTATAGTCCCAGTATTTATACGGTTAAAAGATGGCAGTGTCTCATATGACCTTGTTATTTGTACACTCTGTGACTATACAAATCAAAACAGGAAAATATTTGCGTTCATTTGTCACTTATTGGGATTAGTATGCTAGCTGTAGCCATTTACATCCAGTCTTTGTGCTAAGCTAAGCTAGCGGTGGGTGCGTCAGACAGAGTTACAGCACACACTGAGATGAAAAAGGTATGTATGGACTTATCTAACTCTGGGGATACAGTGAATAAGGCTAAAGTCCCAAAAAGTCTGGCGTGTTCCTTTAAGTAATTCAGGGGACCTGTCACCGCAACTTAAATAAATGCATGGTTGCAAGTTAAAAATGCTAATTTATTGTTTGAATTAAACCTTTTGTCTCAGCTATGTTCATTTAGCTTGTGTTCAGTTGGTTTTCATCATCGGTCACATGTGTTCATTGTCTTTGTTTCCCGCCAGTCGTCCATTGCCATGGACACACCAAGCTGTTATCTCCTCATCATCACTGTGTGTTTAAGTTCCTCCTTTTCCTATGTTTGTTATCCGGTCTCGAATGTGTTTAGTGTGTATTGCTCCTGTTTGCCTGTCTGTTTGAATTATTACTATTAAAATTTGGTGTTGGCTCCCGTGACACTTTTTAAGTTGCAAAAATAATTTGAATAATGTATAAATGAAGTGTTATTTTATTTGTTTTTAATGAAGGGAAAGACCTGTTAGTGTTTAATGCTCTTTTGTTTGACATTTAAAAGCGTTTCTGTTGGAAACGGAGATACACAAAGTCAAACTCTACATTGATTCTATAAGAATGTGCAGTGTCAAGTAATATCTTACTACTTCATTAAAAATACAATAATACATATTTATGATAAATAAGTTATGTTAGTTATGTTAGCATGCTATGATAGCTGTTGATTTGAACTGAAATATAAGATTAACTCATTCCAGGGCTACAACTCTAGACAACTTTGAGTGAATTAACATTCAACAATTGAGCTACACTGAATTAAAGGAAATTAATAATTTGTGAACTAAATTTTTTAAGTTGATTACTTAAAAATTTGAGTTCACAAATGATTAAGTTCCTTTAATTAAGTTGCATGTTAATTCACTCAAAGTTGTCATAGCATAAAGAAATGTTTGCAAACTGTTGCGTTAATATTTTTTGTTCAGCCAACACATTATTTTATTACTTCACATTATTTTATTACAGCACATTATTTTATTACTCAAGTGTTGATCTTAGTGCTGCATTTGACACAATTGACCACAACATTCTTTTAAATAGACTAGAAAACTATGTTGGCATTTGTGGAACTGCATTAGCATGGTTTAAATCATACTTATCTGACCGTTATCAGTATGTAGCAGTACATGAAGAGATGTCTTATCGATCACTTATCGAAGTTCAGTATGGCGTACCACAAGGCTCAGTACTAGGACCGCTGCTTTTCACTCTGTACATGCTACCATAAGGAGATATCATTAGGAAACATGGCATTAGCTTTCACTGTTATGCTTATGATACTCTGTATATTTCTTCAAAACCTATAACAAAACTTATCAACTCACAAAATTAACGGAATGCATTGCTGATATAAAAAATGGATAACTAGTAATTTCCTACTACTAAATTGTGAAAAAAGAGATTCTAATTATTGGACAAAAAAATTCCACACGTAACAGCCTAAAATACTGTCTAACCAGAAAGTATGACCATATCAGCCCGGTTCTTTCAACCCTGCATTGGCTGCTTATTAAACATCGCATAAATTTTAAAATATTGCTGATTACTTATAAAGCACTGAATGGTTTAGCGCCGCAGTACTTGAGCAAGCTCTTAACACATTATAGTCCTACATGTCTATTGCAATCTCAAAACTCTGGCCAGTTGATACCTAGAATATCAATATCAAAATCGACTGCTGGCGGCAGATCCTTTTCCTATTTAGCACCAAAACTGTGGAATAGTCTTCCTATCATTGTCCGGGAAGCAGACACACTCTGTCAGTTCAAAGCTCAATTAAAGACACATCTCCTTGCCATAGCATTCACATAACACACTATAGACTTCTATAATTCAATTTTAGGCTGCATCGTTTAGGTCAGCCAGAACTGGGAACACTTCCTTTAAATCCTGATGTACTCGTTACATCAAAAGAAGAATGGCATCTACACTAATTTGAGTGTCTTTTTTTATCCCAAGGCTTTCCCGCAGCCTGCCGGATCCAGGCCGTATCCAGATCTGACGAGGAGCTTAGTCTGGACCCAATGACAATGCAGTGCTGAAGTGCCAACTAGCCTCTCCCTATGGAGGATCCCTTTCCCACTCTACAGATAAACCGTTGTGAATTTGTTTCATGTACCTACCCCGAAGTGATAAAATACAACAAAATTCTGTATCAAATTTGTAGACAAGTAGTTTGTTCAGGCATGGTTTTGTAGGGATTTACAAACCTGCGCAGATATACTCAAATGCACATATAGAATAATTTCTTAATGTGGATGTGCATTAGCTGCCTATTAAACATCAGCGTTTATCCGCCTGGGTTCTCCGAAGGTTTTTTTTCCCTCCATTGGGTCACCTAATGGAGTTTTAGGACACCATTGCGTTGATCCCACCTGATGGAGTTTTAGAACACCATTGGGTCACTTGATGGAGTTTTAGGACACCATTGGGTCACCTGATGGAGTTTTAGGACACCATCGGGTCACCTGATGGAGTTTTAGGACACCATTGGGTCAACTGATGGAGTTTTAGGACACCATTGGGTCACCTGATGGAGTTTTAGGACACTATCGGGTCACCTCATGGAGTTTTAGGACACCATTGGGTCACCTGTTGGAGTTTTAGGACACCATTGGGTCACTTGATGGAGTTTTAGGACACCATTGGGTCACCTGATGGAGTTTTAGAACACCCTTGGGTCACTTGATGGAGTTTTAGGACACCATTGGGTCACCTAATGGAGTTTTAGGACACCATTGGGTCACCTGATGGAGTTTTAGGACACCATTGGGTCACCTAATGGAGTTTTAGGACACCATAGGGTCACTTGATGGAGTTTTAGAACACCATTGGGTCACCTGATGGAGTTTTAGGACACCATTGGGTACCTGATGGAGTTTTAGGACACCGTTGGGTCACTTGATGGAGTTTTAGGACACCATTAGGTCACTTGATGGAGTTTTTCAGTTCCTTGCCACTGTTGCCTTTGGCTTGCTCAGTTGGGGATATTGAAATTAATTGTCCAGTCAGTAATACCAATCAGTAATACTCTGGACCCAATGACAATGCAGTGCTGAAGTGCCAACTAGCCTCTCCCTATGGAGGATCTCTTTCCCACTCTACAGATAAACTGTTGTGAATTTGTTTCGCGTACCTACCCCAAAGTGATAAAATACAACAAATACGATAAAATACAACAGTGATAAAATAGGACACCATTGGGTCACCTGATGGAGTTTTAGGACACCATTGGGTCACTTGATGGAGTTTTTCGGTTCCGTGCCACTGTTGCCTTTAGCTTGCTCAGTTGGGGATATTAAAAATTTAATTATCCAATCAGTAATACACTTGATCAGCTCTACCAAACATGGATATTTTTCCACTAAGAAACGAACATTGTTATTATGTTCTGACTGATACTTTGAAGCTGCTTTGATGCAATCTATATTGTGAAAAGCTATATAAATATACTTTACTTGACTTTATTCTGCAAACATATGATATTTTTATTCTTTTCAAAAATTCTTTTATTCTATTCTGTTATTTTTTTTCTTCAAAAAACGACATACATAACCCGTATGTTTACATTAACCAACAGATGAGTTGCTCCTGGCTTATCTGGGACTCTAAACTAGCCCTCATATCTTCAGTTATGACTAAAAACCACTCGCATTGCATTGTAATCAAGGCTTCCCAACTACTAAGTAGAAAAATCCCACTATAGTTAGTTTCCCACTAGTGTTGTTCATCTCCATAAACACTATCATCCTGATATCACAGCATTAGACTGGCTTTCCAAACACAAATCCTAACTTTGACCAAAGCTAGTTGTAAATGATATCAACACAGGTTTGGAAACCCAAGCGCCAGCTCCTGTTCCAGTGCCGGGATATACGGGCTATTCCACGGGCTGTAATCTGCTTTATGAGGTAATGGCACACACACACACCCTCCTGATCCAGAGATAAGACAGAGAAAGACTGGAGCGTGTGGGAAAACCTTTGATCCTCCCAATACTCCAAAGATGACAGATATTGATAAGGTTGAAATAGCTTTGGCTGCAGTTATGGAGTGAAACACGGGACCCTGTGGTTTGGATGGACAAGATCATTGCCTAAAACAGCTCAAGCCTATTTAGTAGATTATTCATAGGCCAAGCCAACGTATTTTAAACCTTTGTCGCCTTTCCACCTTTGTTGCCATTAGTTGGGGACATTAAATTGAACATTTCATTTAATATTCACCAATATTATTGATCACCATTTTATCATCTCTACACTGGTTACCTATTAAGTTCCGTATCAATTACAAAGCACTACTACTGACCTATAAAGCTCTAAATGGTTTAGCTCCTGTGTATTTAATGGACCTTCTATCGCCCCACAATCCATTGCGTTCTTTAAGATCACTCAATTCTGAGGCTTCTGGTCATTCCTAGGATATCTAAGTCCACTAAAGGAGGGAGAGTGTTCTCACATTTAGCTCCAAAACTCTGGAATAGCCTTCCTGATATAGTTCAAGGCTCTGACTCGCTGTCACAGTTTAAAACAAGACTAAAGACGCATCTCTTTAGCCAAGCATTCACATAATGCTTACCTTTCATTCCTCTGTTGAATCAGATCGAATGCATTTAATACTATAAAACTTGAAGAGTCTGTAGGTTATTTGTATAGGTTGCATAGTATTTACAGTCATTACGTTCCTATGTGTATTGCGTGAATGACGGGTGGTTGGGCAGATATTGTGTTTTTGCGGTAGGTGGTATGCCATACGGAACCGTTGCCACTGAAACGCATTACCGCGACAGTGGGGCTCGACAGCCTTAGTCAAACGGGTTGGTGTGTATGGTTGGGTTGCGGAGAGTTTGTGGTTTTTAACATCTACTCCTGTGTAATGGAAATCATTATGCACATCAGCTATGCTAATTATTTCCCATCTGCCTTTCCGCTTGTCCCGAGAAAAATGGCGTTCGTCAGCTTCAGTTTTCCAGTCTCTCACGGAGACTTCAGATGCCCCAATGCCTTCGATGAGAAGACCAATGGCTATGAAAAGACGACTCAACACCTGTGAAGAGACGACTCAACGCCGGTGATATGTTATGCCCTAAATTATTACATGATTAACTAAATGTATTTTTCCATGTACTTTTCTGTAATCCACTTTCTGTAAAGCTGCTTTGAAACAATATGTATTGTGAAAAACGCTATACAAATAAACTTAAGTTGAATTGAATCACCTGCATTGACACCATTATACAAGAACTGAACTGAGCCAGATGATGACATCACGGTTTCTCCAGAGCGGCTGTATAAATGAACTAAATTAATAACTTTTTTTACAACAGAAATGAACCATTACCGAAGCTGGACTGTGACGCTATTTTCTTCTGGAAACAAACTTTGTTGCTTTATTTTCCTGTTATCTCTGTAAAGCTGCTTTGAAACGCTTTTGTGTTGGATTCAAGAGAGAGAGAGATGAAGGTTTCCACTTGGGAACACTACACTTGCTGCCTATGAAGTGTAATTTAAAAGTAAATGCTATAGAGAAAGATTCAAATTTTTAGACGGTGCAGAATACTGAGTTGATTAGAAACCTTTCAGTGTATTACCTTGACTTTAACATTAATAGTTGGCTTTTGTATTGTTCATTTAACTTGACTGGCCAATCGTCCAGGGTGTTTTTATTTTTGTAAAAAGCATGGATGAATGTACCGCAACTCAAACTCAAATATATCAATAACTCAATTAACACACATATTTTTTTTTTGTCCTGTTTATGCGGCTGTAAAGTCTACATTTCCCCTCAGGCATAAATAATGCTTTCATCTTTTATCTTACACTTCTTCTGATCTGTCTTCTCATCAGGGTTCTAGCAACACCATAGCAACCACCAAAATTACCTTAAAACACCCTAAGCAACACCATAGCAACCACGCAGAACACCCTAGCAACCACCCAAAATACCTAAAACACCCCAGCAGCCACCCAGAACACCCTAGCAACCACCCAAAATACCCTAGCAACCTCATCAGTGTTCAGGGAAGCTACAGTAGAAACCATCACAATAATTTAAGACTGATTTTTGAATTTGATGCCCATAAAATAATTAAGCAGAACAATCTTTTCAACAAATTTCTCTCCTCTCTCATATATTTCAAGGTAATATTGTTCAGTTGATATTTTTTATTTTATTTTATAATATCACATGAATTAAGAAATGGTTTAACACCATTTTATTTTAGATGGTGTCGATATCATCTCAACCCTATCTGCAATGAATAAATTATCACATTAAATAATAATTAAAATCCTTCACATAAACATTGGTCATCATAATAAATATAGCATTATTCCATTTTTTTATCCCATTTTTTTCATTTTTCAATGGCTGCTAAAATATAAAAAAATATCAAAAAATACATTACAAACAGTAATAATACTTTCACTAATGAATTTCTAATGAAATTCTAAAAAAAACCCTCCCAAAACAAAACTCCAAACAAACTTCGGCCTGATTTTGTTCGAAATGTCACACCAGTTCATTCTTCCCTTCCACTTTGTCAGTAAAAAAACTGTGTCAGTAATGACTCATTTTCATTTTTGGGTGAACTAACGCTGTAAGTATAACGGGAGCGTAATGGTCATTATGTTTGCTATTCCACTAGAAGCACAGAAACATCACACACTTCACCAACAGGAAAATCACAACAACGCAAAGTCTGGGATTTAAGAAACCATTTAATAATAATGATGAGAATAATAAAAACAACAGACGTATTTCACTGATGAACATTATAATTATAACAATGAAGTCAGCAACAAAAAATGAAATAAATAAAATGACTAAGTACATATAAATATGGCTGTAAATGTGGCACATCAGACGAGATCAGCGTGAGTGAGCGAGGATGAGGAGGACGGCTCCCATGAGCACATATTACTATCATCCACTACCTATGGTGAGAGAGAGAGAGGAGAGAGAGTGATTATGAGAAATAAAATGTTGTGAAACGTGTTTATCAAACATCAAATTTAAGCACAGAAAAAATAATTAATATAAAAAATAATAATAATACTGATAGATGGAAATACTAAATAAAGATAAAATATCACAAGTGTTGATGTGAAACTCTCATTCTACCAAGCCTTCTTTTATATCAATCTACAGTCTAACAGCTGTTCCTCAATATTTCTTGAGTTAGATAGTCTACATAATCAAACGCCAAAAATAAAATTATTAATAAATGACGTGTATATGCCTGATGATGTCATGAGACCGAAACGTTGCTAACACAATGTTGATACTAGTTTGCAAGTGTTGATAGTGTGCAGGATGTTATTCCGCTCAAAATCACTTGAACATAATTTATTATTGCCATTATTATTATTACTTTGTACTATTACTGTTAATTAACTAAGAGAGTTTGTTCTGGGTTGGTTTGGGGAGGAATTGAAAATGTACAAAATGCGATCTCTGTACAATAGCATTGGTCTTTGGAGTAAATATAAGAAAAAAAAAACATTAAAATTGTAATTTTTGAACTGTTAAAGCAGCATTATGTTATTTTGTAAATTTTGCTCTCGGGATCTCCCTACAGTTGGCAAACAGTATTGTCGTCTTCTACTGTCGTAAAATCTGTCAGGGTTACTCTTAGGGAATACACGCGTGAAACGTCTTTATCCCAGGTACATTGGCATATATTTCAGCATGTCATATAAATGGGCTTTATTTTTATCAAACGTCAAAAGATGGCGTTGCTTGCGTTTACAAGCCAGCGTCTTTATAGTAACGTTAGCCTATTGGCTACTGTTTTACATAATGGATATGCTAATTCAATTCAATGTTTGTTGGTAGATAATAGCCATATCGGCAATATTATGATATCAAGCTACCATAGATGAATCTGCAAATTTGAAAAATCAATTTGCATTATAGCCTGAGGCAGGACGCTTTTACCAGAAAAATAAGTAACAAACATGACTATCAGCCTGCAGACATACAGTAGGATAGTTATCCTGAGTGATTATTTTGTCTGTCTAATTATGTATTATTTACTTTACCAAACTCAGTAATCAGTATACTTCCACATCACGAGCTGGCGCGAGCTGCCCTCCCCGGCTCTACAGGGATGCTTGAGTGTGTTAAGCGCCCTTAAAAGAAAGCAATGCAGTCTACATTGGCAATGGCGGACACAACACATTACCAACAGTAAACTGATCGCCCGCACGCTCTGTTTCTGACGCACTTCACATTTGGTTTTACTTGCTGCTTCAGCCATGACAACATACAGAGGGACGCTCGTTGGGCTCTCCGTCGGAATTTGGGGAAGTGATGTATGCCGTAAAGCAGTCGAATTTTGTAGTTCTTTTTGTGCTTGGGTTCCTACCCGTACCTTCGAAGTTACAGAGTGCCAGTAAAAGTGATAACTTGCTATAGCAGACCTGTCATTCAACCTATTGTGAGTCGATGTACCATCTCAAGGGTTTTGGAAAAATATTATAAAGGTTGAAAAATAAAAACCTACATAGCGCAGCTTTAAATTGTAAGTTCCCTGTAGGATCAGACGGCAGAGTGATTCTGGTAACTGTCCTGGGGTCAGTGCTACACATCAGGGATCACAGACTCTCCTTCAGACACTTCCAGGCTTTCTCAACACAAGAAAGTGTGTGTGTACACCAAATACAGGTTTCAGAGGCAATGTCAAGTGTTGGGAGTCACACCTGTGTATTAGCCACATCTAGGGATGCGCCGATACGACAACTTTGGCTTATACGCTAACCGATAATTCTTCATATGTGAAAGCCGATAACCGATATATCGGCTGATAAATATCAAATCCCAACTATTTTTTACATCATTTCAACCTGATTCCAAAACAAAATTCACACCATTAAAATTCATGCCCCAATCACACAAATATAATGTTCTCATGATAATTGTGTGTAGCCGCATTTATGAGAGGCTTGCGCTGCACATGTTGCACTTAACTGTATTTTCCTTTATTAAAGGATTAGTTCACTTTGAAAAAACTTTTGCTGATAATTTACTCACCCCATGTCATCCAAGATGTCCATGTCTTTCTTTCTTCAGTAAAAGAAATTAAGGTTTTTGATGAAAACATTCCAGGATTTTTTCAATATAATGGACTTCCATGGGAACCAGACGTCCCAAGGTCCAAAAGACAGTTAATAACAGTTTCAGATGCAGCTTCAAATGTCTTTAAACGACACCAGACGATGAATAAGGGTCTTATCATGCGAAACGAATGGGTTATTTCAAAACTTATTCCACAAATGTAACTTTTCTAAGGACAAATGCTAGCCTTGCTCTAATATGTGAGGTGCGTTTGTAACGTCACGTAATACGTAATTACGTTCAAAAGGTCACGGGCGACGTAGCCGGAAGTACAAAATCAAAATCGTCTGACATCGTTGTTTTACCTTTTAATTCCTTTTTTTTTTTGTAAACGGCGTTTGAGTTCAGTTTGCACGTTCAACCTATGCGTTCAACTTACTGACTCTGTACTTCCAGCTACGTCGCCCAGGACCTTTTGAACGTAATTACGTATCACGTGACGTTAGAACGCGCCTCCAGAATAGAGCAAGGCTAGCATTTGTCCTTAGAAAAGTTACATTTTTGGAATAAGTTTTGAAGTAACTGATCGTTTCGCATGATAAGACCCTTATTCATCGTCTGGTGTCGTTTAAAGACATTTGAAGCCGCATCTGAAACTGTTATTAACTGTCTTTTGGACCTTGGGACGTCTGGTTCCCATGGAAGTCCATTATATGGAGGAAAATCCTGGAATGCTTTCATCAAAAACCTTAATTTCTTTTCGACTGAAGAAAGAAAGACATGGACATCTTGGATGACATGGGAGTGAGTAAATTATCAGCAAAAGTTTTTTCAAAAGTGAACTAATCCTTTAAGTGGTTTAGTTTGTTATAGGCCACGTCTCGGCATCACGTCGCACAGGTTCACTTCGTACGACCTTTTAACAGCATGTAAAAGCAAACTCTGATTGGAGCCTTTTTGTATCAGTAACTAAAGCGTCCTCAAACACCAAAGCAGAGAGTGTGGAAACACTGGAGTGCCTCGTGCGGACTCACACGAGTGTGTGTGTGTGTGTGTATCCAGCCTCACCTCCTGATGTGTCCAGCGTCTGAGCTGCTCCTGTAGGACTGACGCTCTCTTCTGCAGGAACTTCACCTGCGCACACACACACACACACACACCTTAAGCTTAGTGGAACACGGGGAATTGTGTTATGGTGACACTTTATTTTACAGTGTCCTTGTTACATATGTTACATGCACTTACCGTAGTAATAACAGTAAATTATGCAAAATTACATGCAATTAACCCTCAACCAAACCCTAATCCTATAGTAAGTACATGTAGTTGCTTAATATTCCTCAGCACTTAAATATATAATTACACTGTAACTATGTCGATCTTTACACTTTATTTTAAGGTGTCATTGTTACAGAGTAATTATATATTTAAGTACTGAGTAATATTAAGCAACTACATGTACTTACTATAGATTAGTGTTATTTTTACAATATACACTACCGGTCAAAAGTTTAAGGTCGGTAAGATTTTTTATATTTTTAAAAGAAGTCTCTTCTGCTCACCAAGGCTGCAATTTTTTGATAAAAAATACACAAAAAAACACAGTAAAATTGTGAAATATTATGACAATTTAAAATGACTTTTTAATGTTAATATATATTAAAATGTAATTTATTCCTCTGAAAAAAAGCAGAATTTTCAGCATCATTACTCCAGTCTTCAGTGTCACATGATCCCTTCACAAATCACTCTTATATGATGATTTTATGCTCCAAAAACATGTATGATTATTATCCATGTTGAAAACAGTTTTTTACATTTTTATTTCAGGATTCTTTGATTAATAGAAAGTTCAAATAACAGCATTTATTTAATTAGAATATTTTCTAACATTATAAATGTCTTTATTGTAACTTTTCATCAATGTAACTCATCCTTGATGAATAGAAGTATTGATTTCTTATTTATTTCCCCCAAAAATAAAATACAAATTCTTACTGACCCCAAACTTTTTAAAGGGTAGTGTTTAATGTAACAAAAGCTTTCCTTTCTATTCATCAAAGAATCCTGAAATAAAAATGTAAAAAACTGTTTTCAACATGGATAATAATCATACATGTTCATAATATTTCACAATATTACTGTTTTTTGTGTATTTTTTTTATCAAAAAATTGCAGCCTTGAGTGAGCAGAAGAGACATCTTTTAAAAACATAAAAAATCTTACCGACCTTAAACTTTTGACCGGTCAGTGTATGTTTATTACAATAGGAACCACTTACACTGTATCCAAACCAGGTTACATCACTATACTTTCTCATGCTTTGAATTGAAGTAACACAAAATAATTGACATAAGGGAGATGTTTAAGCATTCCCAGTGCATTATGGGCCACGCTGCAAGTCCTCTGGAGAAGAGAAGGGTTTGGTTTGTCCCCACCATAATAATAATGAACTTTATTAGTTAGGCTAGTAGTATTTGCAGTAGTGCTTAAAGTGAGCTTTAAGAATGAAACGCAAAGTTACACATTTTTTTGCTGATATGAAAAAATAACCCGATCTGTGACAAAACCATGAGTTTTGTGATCCATTACACCACTGCTGTTTTCCCATTTATGGACTATTAACCCCATTTGGACCACTAGTTCTACACTACATGTGACTATAACAGTGAAATGCAAACTCTGAATATTCTAAAAAACTTCAAATAGTTAAATATGCAAAATAACACAAATATACTTCATGGGCCCCTTTTTAACGATCTGAAACACGTGAGTAACTTTGTGGGCGGATCCCGGCGCTGTTGCTATTTTCCCGGCAGGATAAATGCCTCTTGCGCCTCTTGCGCCTGACGCAGAATCTAAAAGGGGTTGGTCTGAAGTAGCTTCATTATTCATAGGTGTGGTTTGGGCATAACGTGAAATAAACCAATAAGAGCGTCATATCACATTCCCTTAAGAGCATGATGAACGAGATGCGCTTGTTCCATGGCGCAATTCTATTTAACGGCACATTTACCAGGCACGCTTCAGCATTGGTTCACAGCCGGGAGATCGATGTTCTCGTCAGGGCCGCAAAAGAAAGAGAAGTGACATTAAGGGATGGGACAAACCCACTCAAATTAGCTTTGGTTAAACATGCATATAATAATTTGGGTAAATGTGTAAGCTTTATGCCAATTCTTCCCATCGTCATGGACACAACAATGATTTCCCTCATGTTTATATATTTTCCTTATAATAATGTATCATTTGCAAAAAGTAAAATGCATCTGTGTTGATGAGAGAATCATCTACAGTGTATGCGTGTTGTTCACACTCTGTATTATGGCCAAGCATGCGCGCTTAAATAGCACCTGAATGAACGCGCAACGCGCCACTGACTTTAGACTGGGTTTTTCTGGTCATTGGTGCAATTGTTTTCTGGAAGTGTAAAATAGCACTGGGAATGTTTGTGCCTCCTTTTTGCGCCGACCCACCCAGGGAGCGCAAGTTCATTCCCTAGTTTACTGATGTGCGTCTGTGGAGGGAAAAGCCTGCTTTGTGTGGGTGCAAAATAGGAATGATAAATGCATCAGTGTACAAAGTCATTTGCGCCGGGTGCAAGATAGAGCTCTATGTGTTTAATCTCACTTCATCAACCAATGTGTTCGCTGCTGACGTCAATGATCCAATTCAACCATACTGATAAACAAAAATGACTTTTGATAAACATTACAACATTTTTTTAATGCTGATGTAAGAGTATTGAACCAAAGTCCCTTTCAAGGAAAGTCAGTCACTCGGCGGCCATATTTGCAGTTGTTTCAGGTTGCCAAGATCAAGTCCTGCCTATTTGTACGGGGGAATCCTGACATCTCTGAAAACTGTGTACGTTCATCACGTTCAGCAAACAAAATCTGACACAAACTGCCCCATAAATGTTATTTCTTATGCGTTAAAACATGTATTCTTCAGGCTAGCTTCATAAGAGCGAGTCTCCAGGTTTCTATGGAACGGGTTTCTCGCAGGAGATAATGACAGTGACATAATGACTTTGCCAATCAGCGATTGGCTCATTCACTTTAGAAGGCGGGACTTATTCCACATTATTGCACGTTGCAGTTTCTCCACTACATGAGTAATAGGAGTAATAGGAGTCTTTGGTTGAACTTTCTCCTTCTCCTGTGGTTTGAGCGGCGCCTCTACTGCACAGGAGTGAATCTGCAGTTCCTTATTCCTTTTAGGTGTGAAAGAGGCCTTTACATTTGCCACAAATAGAATTTAAACAAACAAAATAAGAAAAAGGCAAGCCCAGCCCAGATGAGATAAAGTAATGCAACACATTACTTTATCTAAAAAGTAACATCGATTTATAACTTACAAAATATTGTAATTCATTAAGTTTAACGTAACTTTCCCCAACGCTAGTCACATTTATTGTTAGTGCACAAAAACTTGACGTACTTGACTTAATTATTGCAACCCTTTAAAGTCTGAGGGCCCTATTTTAACGATCTGAAACGCAAGTGTCAAAGCGCAAAGCGCAATTAACTTTGTGGGCGGATCCCGGCGCTGTTGCTATTTTCCCGGCGGGATAAATGCCTCTTGCGCCTGGCGCAAATCTAAAAGGGGTTGGTCTGGAGTAGCTTCATTATTCATAGGTGTGGTTTGGGCGTAACGGAAATAAACCAATAAGAGCGTCATATCACATTCCCTTTAAGAGCATGATGAACGAGATGCGCTTGTTCTGTGGCGCAATTCTATTTTAACGGTGCATTTACCAGGCACGCTTCAGCATTGGTTCACAGCCGAGTAGAACGATGTTCTCGTCAGGGCCGTAAAAGAAAGAGAAGGGACACTGGGGATGGGACAAACCCACCCAAATTAGCTTCGGGTTAAACATGCATATAATAATTGGGTAATCGAGCTTTATGCCTGTTTTTCCCATCATCATGGACACAACAATGATTTCCCTCATGTTTATATATTTTCCGTATAATAATGTATCATTTGCAAAAAGTAAAATGCTTTTCTGGACCTAGAGAAAAAGCATTTGTTGATGAGAGAATCATCTACAGTGTATCCGCGTTGTTCACACTCTGTATTATGGCCAAGCATGCACGCTTAAAATAGCATCTGAATATACGTCACGCGCAACTGACTTTAGACCGGGTTTTTTCTGGTCATTGGCGCAATTGTTTTCTGGAACTGCAAAATAGCACCAGGGATTGTTTGCGCCGACACACGCCTCCTTTTTGCGCCAACCCGCCCAGGAAGCGCAAGTTCATTTGTTAGTTTACCGACGTGCGTCTGTGGAGGAAAAAAGCCCGCTTTGCGCGAGTGCAAAATAGAAATGATAAATGCGTCAGTGTATAAAGTCATTTGCGCCGGGTGCAGGATAGAGCCCTGAGAGTTACTTTGACCTTTCTGCTACAATGTAACAATAGTGTGAAACAAAAAACGTTTACGGTATGCCATTACAGTAACCAAATACACTTGGTGAATTGTGTCTTTTTTAAAGTTTGTATGAGTCTGAAAAAGAAAGTGCATTGTTCTGTGCCGATTTTTCCAGGAAACAAAGATACACAGAACAGAGCAAAACCTCAAAGCAAATCTAATGTTACCATCCTTGCAGAAATGCACGCCTCTGACTCTGAAAAGAACGACTCTGGTTAAGATTCCTCAACGGCCGCTGGGTTTGTTAAAATAATGCACTGCAATGCTGGAAATATTCAAGGACATCGGAGGCCACGCTGGTCACCAATTACAATGCATAAACATATCAGATCACAGAGCTGTGTCTGCGCTTCCAGAGGAATCTGGTCAGAGCTATTCAGAGGCGTGTGCCGGGGTCTTTGAACTGTGATCTGGAAATGTTGTTTGAGGGGCCCGGACCAAGCCTAGACAAAAAAGGAGCTATTGTTTAGATCTGAAATGTTTAACAAAAATGCTCTTGCCACAGACTCGTGTAGAACAAGGCCAACTGTAACTAATAAGACCCTGGCCGGAGCCCCTGAAGCCTGTATTAATGTGGCTGGCGGGTGTAATTGCACATGAGGAGATGAACTGGACCGGAGACTTCAAAGCCTCATGGCCAAATTAGATCCATGTCTATGGAGGAACTCGCGGCACTTGTTACCCCCTCCCCTTCCCAAGAAATCAAATAAACAAGAGCCACTTGAGTTCAAAGACGTGAGGTCTGACTGCCCGGCATTATTAGCTGATCGCATGCGAGACACCAAAGCGGACTGATCGCATGCGCAGGACTTCATGGAAAGAGCTAAGTAAAATGCATTCTGTACATCAACAATGTATGGTCCATATGAATGAATTACTTATAATATTGGCTTTGGAGGCTATAAAACCAAGCGGCAACCGTCGTGTCTCTCTCTTGAATCCAACACGTGAATTAAGCTGCACTTCATCCACTGGCCACTAGAGACAGGCTCCAGAAGAGAGTCAATCCTATAGAACCCCATGTTAAATTCCAACTTTACAGCAGAAAAAAACATGTTTACAGCCTGGTGCAAAAAGTGGTTTTGGGCTATAAAGCTCAATTTTGCCCTTTATGATGACTGTGAGGGGTGAACTTTTTATAACTCATCAGTTTAAATTATATTAAGCCTTAAAGTTGTGCATAATTAAGGGCGTGGCCACTTGAGTGACAGGTGGATTGCCGCTGATGTCACTGCTAGCCGTTTGTCTGCGGTCTGTTAGCGTCACCTCAGCTAATCCGCCTCGCAGCACATTTTCGTTTATCCGGGAGTGACGCGGGCCAAGATGCCGGCTTCGCTCACTTTAGGCTTCAAAGTGCTCTTCAGAAACACTACGGGTGATGTCACACATATATACACGTACATATTCTTTTACTGTCTATGTATACAACATACGTTTTTAGACATGCGTGAATTTGGCCACATTTCTGCAAAAACGTTGTTTTGGGTATATTTCCAGTGCATTTGTTTGAGGCACGTTTCAGGCAATGTTCAGTGACTGGCGCATCCTGAAAGTTTCTCAGAAACAGTTAAACAGTGTTGCAAAGTAACAGTACAAAGTAAAGTACAACTAAAAAGACTTAACTGGACATCTGCTTTAAGTAATCTAAGCGGTCTCAGCACTGAACCTTGTGGTACTCACTGGTGATGGTAAAGGTTGGACAGAAAAATAATTTACTACAGATAAACAGAGATATTTTTAATGTATTTATTTGGTAAGTAGTCATGTAAGAAGTGAGATAATGTTCATCCAGCTGCTCATTCCAACAAACTAAACTTATCACCTTCACATGCCAATCAAACTGTCTAGGTTTATTTAGCGATTATGAGTGATGTACTCCAGCTTCTCTGGCGTTCAAGCTGTTTTCCCCTGGAAGCCGTAACCAATCTAGGAACCTATTCAGGAACTATGCGTCTTATAATGCACATCATCCTGTCTATACATAAGTGATCCAGGTGTGTTTATGAATCGGTTGAGATTCGAGTCCATGTATATGAAACTATGCAATGTCCAGATGTGTCTGTGGTGGTATTTTTTCTATGGAAACTTGTTTCCACCACAGATAAAAAAAAATTAAAAAGGTAAATGTCTTTTTATCTTCAAAATTCTTTTTTTTCTCTCAAGTGCGTGATGTAAAGTCGCAATTGCACATTATAAAGCAAGATGTGAGATATACCAGTAAACATGCAATTCTGAGAAAAAAGTCAGAATTAGGAGTTTATATGACGCACAGTTGCGACTTATATCACGCAATTCTGACTTTATAACACAGAATTAAGAACTTTATATCACAGCAATTCTGAGCTTATAACTCGCAATAGCGCATTTATATTACGAAATTCAGACTTTAGAACAGAATTGTGAGTTTATATCTCGCAATTCTGACTTTATAAAGCGCAATTGTAAGTTTGTATCTCGCAAATCTGACAAATAAAGTCAGAATTGCACTATGCAAACTCGCAATTATGTTGGTTTGGTTGTGTTTTGTACATTTAAAACAATAAAAACACTTTGAAATAAAAAAAAATAATTTACTTAAAAAAATAAGTAAACTCGCAATTGACTTTACCTGTGACTTTAGCGAGGCAATGGTGTTGTTCAGCTCCTGCTGTAGCTCTGCAGGCATCAGGCCTTTAATCTTCAACTCACACTCCTGATGGACATGTGTGATCTACATGAGGAGAGATGGAAAGAGTTTAAAACATGCCCCGTGATAACGGCTCAGAAGCACAGAATTGTTGTATGAACATACTCAAGTGAACAAAAGTCAACAAACTGAGGAATTAACAAATCATGCTTCACTGAAGACACATCAAGGTCACGTCTAGAGGGGTATTGAGAGGACCCTTTCAAACTATGCCTTTTTCTGAGGCCAAACTGATAACAGTCTGTTTTATAAGTCACATGGACATCTGTGCCATGGTTAGTGCTACAATTATAGGGTTAGATGTAACAACCTTGTTTTAAATACTTCTACACATGCCAGCATGACGAAACTTAGTGTATTTACTAGTCGCCATATCAATACTATATAGAGAAAACATTGCTCCAAAATTCTGATATCTTTCAGATATCACTGAACATTTATTTAACCATAGCAAAAGTATATGTCTTACTTTCATCTTTGTGTTTATTTAAAATGAGAGAAATCTGTTATTATTTTAATCTCCAATCTGTTATTTAGCAGTTGAGATAGTTCTTTATTGCGGCTCTCACTCGCTATTTCTTAAATATATACAAGCATGTGTGTGTATTTATATATATAAAATAATTATGCACAGTGCACCCACATATATTATACTATATAGCTGTGTTTGTTGTCAAACTATTTTTTTGTTTTATTTATTAAAAAATGGCATTATTTTTATATAAAAAATGAATAATTGTATTTTAGAGAAAATATTTTAGTTTTTCTTGTATATTTTTTGATTAAATCAGATAAAACTGACAATGTACTCCACCTAAGGGGCATTTTGTCACAATTCACTTCCAGAAAAAAGAATACACTGTATTAATGAAACAAAACCACATAACTGTACCAGAGTGTGAAATTAATGAGGGGAAAAATGGATCTCTGAATCCTAAGTAGGTTTACACAAACTGAGAAAGTCTAAAAGCGTTAAGTTGTGCCTCGCTCTCCCCTACATATATACTGTATAGACCAAACCAAATTGATTGAAGTCTTTTGGTGTGGTCCACACACAAATGATGCATATACGATAGCCAATACAGTAGAGTTTCTCGTTGTGTAATGTCGTCGAGGCTGGTTCAGGATGAAACGTTTGTGCTGTAATTTTGGGCTAGTCTATGCTGGTTTTTTGACTTGGTGTTCACAATCCTGATGGTCTACCACATGCCAAGTCTCAGTGAGAATGGTCTTAGTGGTCTGGTGTTTTGGTCTGGGTTTAGGTCTTCAGGGATCTGGGTCTGGACTCATCTTGCTTTGATCTTTGACGATCTTAAACAGGCTCTGTCCACCATATTAAGTTAAAACGTCGTAATATCCGCCTTGTTTGAGGGAAACAGAGGCGCAACAAGAAAGATGATTGCCTTTTCCTAAAATAATTTTCCTGTTGTGGATTTAACTGATTGTTCTGGCTTT
This sequence comes from Hybognathus amarus, assembly GCA_030378365.1. Classification (NCBI taxonomy): domain Eukaryota; kingdom Metazoa; phylum Chordata; class Actinopteri; order Cypriniformes; family Leuciscidae; genus Hybognathus; species Hybognathus amarus. Next base: position 460,347 of record JAQIUQ010002479.1, on the reverse strand, counting down.
CTATAATTAATCTTTCAGGGTACAATGAAAGGATTGGAAGCCACTTCAAAAGAGGACGAGTATACATAATCTGAACACAGTTCTCTGTTCTTCTTTTGTAGACCAGGCCTTCGCCATTTAGCTGATCGCCCCCATTTGCTGCCCTCCTCTTCATTTGAACACGAGCCAATCAATACTTATTTCTCAGAGTGAATTCAACCCACAAGAATTATAGCACTGGATATTGAGACAACTCTTGAGTGTCTCTTAGCTAACTAGACTATCATTTTTTTGATAATCGCTTTTTTTTATGTGGTCAATTTGATATCTGATTCTCAAAAGCCACGAATTGAATCTTTTCCGTAAATGAATTACCACAAACATTGGGTATAAAATCTTCACAGACAGCGTGCAAATACCGCTAAATTAAGGTAAATAAATTAATTCTTTTTCACGTCTCTCGCGCTTAAACAGACAAATTCACACAGATTTATTTCAAAATATGAACTTTTGCAAGTTTCCAAGTAACCATAGTCGATTATGGCTTCAGTAAACTGCAGAGAAAGGCGTATGTGCTAATATTATATGTGCTAATAATCTAACTACAAAAGACAAACAACACACTCCCTGTCCTCACTGAATAACTGAATAATAATTTTGTCACTGCTTGTAGTTTAATTATTTTTCTTTTTTTAATTAATGAATGTTTTTTAAATAATCTTTGAAATTTATGATAGTAGTTTTAGCTCTGGTATTGCAATTGGAATCGAAATTGTTAAATTTCACTGGTAATCTATCGTTTTGTCACATAACCTTATTTATTACAATACAAGGATACATGGGTCAAAAACAATAACTATTTTATTAATTTATTACTTTCTTTGTGGTGGGGCCAGTGAAAATGGAATAATTGAAATCAGGGAATTGAATCGAAAATCTATACTAGAATCGAGAATTGAATTGAGAATCGAGATCTTCTGAATTGGAATAGAATTGGAATCGAAGATCTTGTGAATTGGAATTGGAACTAGAGATCTTTTGAATGGAATTAGAGATCTTGTGAATGGAATTGGAGATCTTGTGAATCTGAATTTAATCGGAATTGAGATCATTGTGAATCGCAATTGAATCGAATTGAGATCTTGTAAATCAAATAGAGATCTTGTGAATGAGAATTGAAATAGAATTGAGATCTTGTGAATCAAAATCGAATTGAGAATCTTGCAAATTGAGATATTGTGAATCTGAATCGGAATTGAGATCTTGTGAATCAGAACCGAATTGAGAATCTTGTAAATTGAATTGAGATCTTGTGGAATCGGAATTAAGATCTTAAAAGTATGAAACGAATTCGAAATTGAAACTGTGATCTTGTGAATTGGAATTAGAATTGAGACCTTGTGAATTGGAATCGAATAAAGAATCTTGTGGAATTGAAAAGAAATTGATCTTGTGAATTGGAATTGGAAGTGAGATACTTGTGAATTGAATCAAGATCTTTGTGAATTGGAATTGAGATCTTGTGGATTGCATTAGAGATCTTGTGAATCTGAATTTAATTGGAATTGAGATACTTATGAATCAAAATCAAATTGAGATTGTTGAGAATCACATTTGAAATTGGAATTAGAGATCTTGTGAATCGAATTGAGATCTTGTGAATCGAATTGATCTTGTGAATCAGAATCAAATTGAGATCTTGTAAACTGAAATGAGATCTTGTGAATTGAATTGAAATCTTGTGAGTCTGAATCAAATCGAAATTGAAATTGTGAACTTGTGAATTGGAATGAAATGAAGATGCTTGTGAATTGGAATAAAATATGAAGATACTTGTGAAATGAACATTAAAGATACTTGTGAATTGGAATCGAAGATCATTGTGGATTGCATTGAGATCTTGTGAATCTGAATTTAATTGAATTGAGATATTATAAATCAAAATAAAATAAAGATATTTGTGGAATGAAAATAAAGATATATTGTGGAATCAGAATAAAGATACTTGTAGAATGAAAATGAGAGATCTTGTGTGAAATAAAAATTGGAGATACTTGTGAATTGAAACTAAAGATATTGTGAAATGAAATGAAGAAATCTTATGAAAATGAAAATGAGATATTTTGAATTAGAATCTCATCAAGATCTTGTGAATTGGAATGGAATCGGGACATCTAAATCAATACCCAGTCCTATAGCTGCATATTTGGTCCAGGGGTCCTTGAGATCTAACAGTTGATGCTGGACTGGACTAATAACAGCATGTTGTATTGCTCCAAGACTTTATCTCAATCCCCTGTTCATCATACACATTTCCCCACAGCACAGATAGCCCTGCGTACTGTACCGGGAGGCCCACGAGTCACTGAAGAAGACATGCCATGAATGTTTGCCTGGGAGAGTGGGAGGTAAGAGTATTCCGTGAGGGAAACTGATTTCATTGAACAGGAGCCACCGTACAGCACTGTGTCTGGTGTCAAAATTATTCCAGTTCACATGGATTCGTGGAAGCGGCACAACATTCTGTATTATTATTTTTTAAGGCCAGACAAGTAATTTAGTGAGGTAAATTTGTAGAGAAAGTATAAATGAAGGTGATTTGACTTGACTTATGTACAGCTTTCTTAAAGCAATCGTATTCAGCACGAAGAGTTGTTTGCCAGGGAAATGCGGGAAAAGTGCAAACAGAAACATGGCTACACAAGAGTGTGTTGTTAGAGGGTTTACCACTACAGGTGTATTAACGCCTGTAGTGAGTAAGACCCTCTCACGACCCTCATTGAGATTTCCCAGGGTGAAAAAAAGCCAATTGAAATGTGAATTTTTTAATTATGAGTGTTAAACAAATGCAATGGTTCAACTTTGACATACACACTTTAACCCTCTCCGAGAAAGAAGGAACGGTCAGTATGGAAGCTTGTTTCTGCCAAAGAATAAAAACATTTAAAAAGATAATTGCGACTTTTTATCTCACAATTACAAGTTTACATCTCGCAATTCAGACTTTATTTCTCAGAAGTGCGTGATATAAAGTCAGAATTTCATGATATAAAGTCAGAATTGTGAGATATAAATTCACAAGTATGAGATAAAACTCGCAATTGCAAAAAATATCAAGCAATTCTGACTTTATAACAAACAATTCCAGCTTTAAATCTCCCAATCTCGCAATTGTGACTATATTTTGCAATTCTGACTTTATAACACACAATTGCGACTATATATCACACAGTTCTTCCTTTGTATCTCCAATCTGCATAACTGTGACTGTATATCAGCGCAATTCTCATTTTATATTACGCAATTGCGAATATATATATATTTCGCAATTCCTGACTTTAATATCTCGCAATTGCGACTATATATCATGCAATTCTGACTTTATAACACACAATTGCGACTATATATCGTGCAATTCTGCCTTTATATCTCCCAATCTCGCAAATGTGACTATATATTACGCAATTCTGACTTTATATCACACAATTGTGACTATATCTCTTGCGATTCTGACTTTATAACACACAATTGCGACTATGTATCACGCAGTTCTTCCTTTATATCTCCAATCTTCGTAATTGCGACTATGTCACACAATTCTGACTTTATATCACACAATTGCGAATATACACTACCGGTGAAAGGTTTCAGATCGGTAAGATTTGTAATGTTTTTAAAAGAAGTCTCTTCTGCTCCCCAAGGCTGCATTTATATGATTAAAAATATAAGAAAAACATTAATATTGCGAAATATTATTACAATTTAAAACGTCTGTTTTCTTTGTGAATATATATACTAAAGTGTAATTTATTCCTGTGATCAAAGCTGAATTTTCATCATCATTACTCCAGTCTTCAGTGTCACATGATCCTTCAGAAATCAGTCTAATAGGATGATTTGCTGCTCAAGAAACATGTATGATTATTATCAATGTTGAAAACTGTTTTTTACATTTTTATTTCAGGATTCTTTGATGAATAGAAAGTTCAAAAGAACAGCTTTTATCTGAAATGGAAAGCTTTTGTAACATTAAACACTACCCTTTAAAAAGTTTGGGGTCAGTAAGAATTTTTATTTTATTTTTTGGGGAAAAAAATAAGAAATCAATACTTCTATTCATCAAGGATGAGTTACATTGATCAAAAGTTACAATAAAGACATTTATAATGTTTAGAAAAATTCTAATTAAATAAATGCTGTTCTTCGAACTTTCTATTGATCAAAGAATTTAAAAAAATGCGCCACGACTGTTTTCAACATTGAAAGTAATAATGAATGTTTTTTTGAGCATAGAATAGCATATATTTAGAGTGATTTGTGAAGGATCATGTGACATGAAGACTGGAGTAATGATGCTGAAAATTCTGCTTTTCAGAGGAATAACTGACATTTTAATATATATTAAAATAGAAAACAATCACTTTAAATTGTCATAATATTTCACAATATTACAGTTGGTTTTTTTTTTTTTTTTTTTTTTTAAATGCAGCCTTCGGTGAGCAGAAGAGACTTCTTATAAAAAAACATTAAATGATGGAAAACTTTTGACCAATAGTCTATATATTAGGCAATTCTGACTTTATAACTTCGCAATTGCGACTATATATCCAATCTCATAACTGTGACTATATATCACGCAGTTCTCGACTTTATAACTCATAATTGCGACTGTATATCACACAATTCTGACTTTATATCATGCAATTGCGACAATACATTCCGCAAATTCTGACTTTATATCATGCAATTGTGACTATATATCACGCAATTCTGACTTTATAACTTTTAATTGCAACTTCTGAGACAAAAAAGTCAGACTTGTGAGATAAAAAGTCACAATTACCTTTTATTTTTTATTCTGTGGAGGAAACAGAGCTTCCTAGATTAGCTGTAAAAATGGAGATTGTGTGATTGTGTCATTCCAGACCTATATGAAATGTGCTAGTAGTGAAAGTCAGTGGTGATTTCAAAACAATATAGTTGCCTGTCATTATGTGGATAGTACGCATTTTCACCCAACATAATATTTTAGTCGACACTATTCCTTTATACATTCTCGAATGTGGCATGATGTACACAGACACTCAGTATATTCCTGGGACGCAATAACTCTGAATTTAAACAGGTTTTCCTTCTCAATAAATTCAGACAGGTCCTTACAATCACAGCTGAAACACTGGGTCACGTTGAGGATAAGGATTTGTGCTTTATATTTGATCTTCTTCCAGCAACTAATGAACCGCATATAAAAGCTTCCAGATTTCACAACTGAACAATATGATTAATGAACTATTTCATCTTCATTTCCTTTTTTTTAAAAGCGTTCTTTGTTGTTTAATAAACCAATCTTTATTTTGAAGACTGAGCGGCAGTCTCTTTTCCGCACCATTCTCACTTAAAACACCATTTCATCTATATATAGTCTTTATATTGTGCGTGCACGATGCAGGATGGGTTTTTGACAGCTGCCAGCTGAAAGCAGCAAGACCTCGGCGCTTTCAATGTTCAAATAAAGTTTGTCATGTCGTCAGGAGCTTGATGTATGCTAATGAAGGGGTGGAGGGGGAGGGAAAGAGAGCACAAGCATTCAAAAGAGAAGAAAAAAAAACAGCAAAGTGACAAAAACATTGTCAGATTCACAAGGGTACATCAAAAACCTGCACCGCTTTTGCATCTCAAAACTGGCGTTTCTGGAGTCAAGAGCACCGGTTGAGCATTGAAGCTCTCTGAATAGCTCGCACAAATGAAAAAGCAGTGTTTTCAAGAGGCTGAGCAGAAATTAGAGGTTGGAGGAGACTCTTTATGAAGTTATGAGGCAGAAGTATGATTTATGAAGTGCCTCTCCAGTGGAGTAGCACCAGTAATGGGAAGCTAATGGAAAACAACGGCACTTACTCTACGGTGTGCTCGCTTTCCTCATCTGAGGTTCAGGCATGCTTTTTTAGTGAAAACGTAAAGCCAAATCTAATGTTAATATTGAAGGATACTGTATGTATGTACTGTAGTACATTATTTGAATTTGTTTATACAATACAGTATTAAAGTCAACAAGAAAACATATTTGCAACTCATTTTATTGCTGCAATCTGACATTTTCGCAGTAAAAAAAGGGAACTGTTTTTTTGGATATGGTTATATGGTTTCTCTTCTGACCAATTTAATCATTCTCTCTATATTTTTTCTTCTTTTTTAAAGTCATATAAACACTGTTTTGGAGCAAATTGGAATGCAAAAGGTACATTTTGTTGCAGTTTTTTAAGCTCTTGACCGGCAGAGAAGTGAGATTCGCTAGATTAACACTCGGTCGTCAGCACATTTAGCATGCAGCGAACCGCTCCGGTTTAACTAACATGTCAAATCCATCCTGATATGAAAATAACACCTCAGGAGGAAACCTCTGGAGGACTTTGTAACTTAACTGTTCGGAAGGCTTTGTGTGTGTAACGGTGTCATCCAGCGAGACTGCGAGAAACACACGCGTTTCATGCCAGGCAGGCGTGGAGGAGCCCGGAGCACCGATGAGGAACATCTGTTTGAAGTCTGGGCAAAAAGAGGGCTGTTTTTGCATGCCGAGGATTGCATTACAAAGACATGTCTTGGAAGATAAACTGGGGCAATATCAGTGCACTGAAGAGAGAGAGAGAGAAAGCAGGCCTTTATTTCCACACAACCTCTCTCTCTCTCTCACGAACACAGCGTTCGAGATGTGAGGGTTTATGAGGTGGGAGTAGATGTTTTTCGCAGGCGCTCTTAAGTCTGGAGGTCTGGGTGGGCGAACACATTCCTTGTTGAAGTCAAAATTAAATCAAAATTGACCTTAGACACAGCTCACTCCAAAATGAAGAAGTTTTCAAGAATGTTCATGCTGCACTTTTCCAAGCAACAACACTGCACAGTGACTGTAAAGCAGTTCAATTGCTCCTTTATAGGGGTAGTTTGAACATTTCGGGAGTAAAATGGCTTGCAAATGCTATTTCGGCAATGTATTTAAGTATAGCCAACTTTATCCGAATAAAAAAAAAAGGTAAAACCCAACAAGTTAAGCTAACTCATTCCATTTGAGGACCCGATTACCTCAATTCAATTAAGTTTATGAAAAACAATAGTTGTGAGTACTGTGAGCTTATTTTAATCAAGTTTACAAAAACAAGGATATTTCTTAATGCACAATTAAACTTTACACTGCATTCAAATACTTTAATAGCTGAAACTTCACTTCATTCAGTAAAACGAGTGAAATTACAAACTTTAAATTAACTTTTTTAAGCGCTTACAGTTACTGCTAGCTCTTAAGTTAAGCTAACACAAGCTAACATTACATTTGAGGACACAGATTACCTTAATTTAATTTTTAGAAATTAAAATAAGATAGGGGAGAGCAGGGCACAACCTAACGCATTTTGGTTTTGGCTCAATTAATTAAAAAATAATTAGGTTAGATTAATACTTTTTTTATACAAGCAACACACACATCTCTGCTACAAATGACCACTGAAAGTTTTTTTCTAGGACCTACCATTTGCTTATAGTTGCACTGAAAGTGACAGAAGTGCAACTGTTACAACTTACCCCATATACGGGGTTAATTGTAACAGACAGAGGGGTTAGTTGTAACACTTGTGTGTAACACACATAATTCAGTACTATTTTATTTGTATAGTTTGATGTTGTTTGTGTATCTGTATAGACAGATATCCATATCCATCCCTCATCCAATCATCCTTTTGTTATGGATCAATATCATAGATAGAGACAGAAAAGGGTTGCATAGTTTTGCAATAAATAATAATAAATAAAATTATAAATATTGTAATTGCATTTAAATTAGATTTGTGTGTGGCAGCTGCATGTACAATTATTATTATTAATAATAATAACAGTAATAATAATACAAATGAGCTTAAAATAAAAATATAAAGGGTTTATTGCATTCATAACAGGCCATATTTTTAATAAATAAACAAGTTATCATGAATAGTACACTAAATTTTAAACATTTTAAATTCCAACATTGTTTGTGAAAGTCTAACAAAGTTAAATGTATACTCAAACCTGAAAAGTTTTCATTTGATTATCATTGTACACTTGGCGGCTTAGTTGTAACACTGTGTTACAACCAACCCCGCTGTGTATTACATATTTTTAAGCCTAGCTAACAGTCGCTAGGAATTGCTGACATGTTTCAAAACGGTGCTATGTTTGAGCCAACAAGACAGTGATTAAGGCAATATAAAGTTAGATTTGGAAACGTATACACCCAACACAGAAACCGAAAAAAAAATCCTATGATGAAAAAAATTACTTTCATGGTGTCAAAACACTCTTTGTCCAGTATCTTCACGAAATATAATCAAAACTTTCCGCAAATTCGTGGAGACCATCTTCTGGCAGCAAGAGAAAAATAGCGGAAAGACAACCTGCTTGATCCTGACGAAATATGTAAATGGTCCGTGTTACATTTAACCCCGACGTTAGGTTGTGCCCGCGCTCCCCTACACATCGCAGTGCTTGATTAGTGACGAACACATGGGTAATATGAACATTAGAGAAGTAAAACGGCTCGCCAATGCTATTTCTGTTCTTTATACAATCTTTGACATAAGTTTAGCCAAATTTAGACTTGCATATATACAGTATATACTCACGTAGTGCAATATATTATATTTATAGCATATCATTCAGCTGCTTGATTGCTTGCCCGACTGTAAAAAATTGGGGAAAAAACCCTAGTGCAAAAAAAACAATACTATTTAAAACAATAAAACAATAATATTTAAAATACATTTATTTCATACTAAGTACACTAACATACAGTATTTACTGACATATCGCTTGAGAATTACTGATATAAATAGTATAATTAAACTTTATTTGCAGTTCTTCTTTATTGCACAACGCACATTTAATAATATTAAGCCTAAAATGTGTTTTAATATCACCATTAATAAGGATAAGGACTGTACAATATCAGTCATTAAATGCAAGATATTTAAAATGTATCTAAAAAGTCTACATGCAATAGTTCCACTTTAGCACAAGCAAATAAACAAGTATATCTTTATTTTAATTTAAGCAATATTTCTGGATAACTAAAATGCATTTAGAACAAAACTAGTTCTTCCAATTGACCCTTTCGTAAGCCACGCCCGGAAAAACGCTGACTGGCCAATCATGTCCTAGCAACCGTAACTAGGCGTGGGAGGTCATGAAGAGCTCCGAGCGAGGGAAACATGCCAAAGCATTGTGCGTATGGATTGTGCAAATCTGAGAAATGATGGGCGTGATCAAGCAGTGTGGGAGACCCATTCACAACTAAATGTCGACAGGATTAACAAAAACACCTATTTGCTTGGAAATATTGATAGTTCTTTGGTTATAATCCATTTTAACGCAAAATAAGACGATTAAAGACAAGATGGAGGCTCACTGACATACTTTAAAATATATTTCAGCATTTTGTTAATCGATGTCCTACTATCCCTGACTAACTTTAACCCAATCCAATCGACGGCTCTCCCGTGTTATTCCACAATATTTATGGATAAGCTGTTTGATTTATAATTATTAGGATTATTTTCACATACCCTGCTGTGCACGAGCATAGCTGTTCCTCAATTTGTGTGTTTACCATTTGAATGGTCAGCATATGAGGCTGCGACTGCTTGCGCTGGGACTATAACGTTAGGCTTTAGCTTAAATTTTTTTTAAAAACACCTATTTGCTTGGAAATATTGACGGTTCTTTGGTTATAATCCATTTTAACGTAAAATAAGACGATTAAAGACAAGACGGAGGCTCACTGACATACTTTAAAATATATTTCAGCATTTTGCTAATCGACGGCCTACCCCTAAGTAACTTTAAGCCAATGAGATCGTGGCTCTCCCGGTGTTAGTGTTATTGAACAAGATTTATGGATAAGCTGTTTGATTTATAATTTTTAGTATTATACCCTGCTGTGCACGAACATAGCTGTTCCTCAATTTGTGTGTATTTGAATGGTCAGCATATGAGACGGCTGCTGCTTGCGCAGGGACCGATCAAAGATTTAGCTTCAGTTATGTCGTGGATATATCCCTCGAGGGAATACTGCAGTCCCTTTTGTCTTGCTCTCTCAGATATTTCACATGTTCGCCAAAAATGACTAATTATCTCATTGGGAATGTCTACACCAGTGCATACACACTCTAATAGGCGTGCCAGCCGCGAAGCTTGACAGGCGTAGCAACAGTAGGGCTTAGCGAAGGGTTAATTCACCAGACCTGAAGTAGACTCACCTAAAGGATTATTAGGAACACCATACTAATACCAAATGACCCCCTTTCGCCTTCAGAACTGCCTTAATTCTACGTGGCATTGATTCAACAAGATGCTGAAAGCATTCTTTAGAAATGTTGGCCCATATTGATAGGTATAGCATCTTGCAGTTGATGGAAATGGCACAAAGCTCCCATTCCACCACATCCCAAAGATGCTCTATTGGGTTGAGATCTGGTGACTGTGGGGGCCATTTTAGTACAGTGAACTCATTGTCATGTTCAAGAAACCAATTTGAAATGATTCGAACTTTGAGACATGGTGCATTATCCTGCTGGAGAGTAGCCATCAGAGGATGGCTATAATGCTCAGTTAGGCCGTGGTATTTAAACAATGCCCAATTGGCACTAAGAGGCCTAAAGTGTTTCAAGAAAACATCCCCCACACCATTACACCACCACCACCAGTCTGCACAGTGGTACCAAGGCATGATGGATCCATGTTCTCATTCTGTTTACATCAAATTCTGACTCTGCCATCTGAATGTCTCAACAGAATTCGAGACTCATCAGACCAGGCAACATTTTTCCAGTCTTCAACTGTCCAATTTTGGTGAAGCTCTTGCAAATTGTAGCCTCTTTTTCCTATTTGTAGTGGATATGAGTGGTACCCGGTTGGTTCTTCTGCTGTTGTAGCCCATCCGCCTCAAGGTTGTGTGTGTTGTGGTTTCATAGATGCTTTGCTTCATACATCGGTTGTAACGAGTGGTTATTTCAGTCAAAGTTGCTCTTCTATCAGCTTGAATCAGTCGGCCCATTCTCCTCTGACCTCTAGCATCAACAAGGCATTTTCGCCCACAGGACTGCCGCATACTGGATGTTTTTCCCTTTTCACACCAGTCTTTGTAAACCCTAGAAATGGTTGTGTGTGAAAATCCCAGTAACTTAGCAGATTGTGAAATACTCAGACCGGCCCGTCTGGCACCAACAACCATGCCACGCTCAAAATTGCTTAAATCACCTTTCTTTCCCATTCAGACATTCAGTTTGGAGTTCAGGAGATTGTCTTGACCAGGACCACACCCCTAAATGCATTGAAGCAACTGCCATGTGACTGGTTGATTAGATAATTGCATTAATGAGAAATTGAACAGGTGTTCCAAATAATCCTTCAGGTGAGTGTTTATCAGTTTGTGATATGTAAGTGTTTTTGTTTTTACAAGGTCTTTTTGGAGATGCTTTTTAAATGCCGACCTATTGTGCAACTTTTCATGGCTGTTTACAACAACATATTGATTTGAAGGTTGAAGCTTATACTTAACCTCCCAGATATCTTCAACAAAGCGCAGGCAGTGTCCCTAATTGTAAGGCGTCCGCTTGTGTTTGTCACGACACAATCTGACCACTGATCTATTGGACAAAAGGCATCTTTGGGGCTTTTCCACAGAATACGATGCCAACTCAGTGCAGCTGTTCCTCAGTAGTTCAACACACACAGGGCTCATCCCAACAACTGTCTGAAGAGCCCAGCGAAGGTCACCAGAGGTTTTCAGGACAAAAGAGCGCACACACTCAAGGTTCAGAGACCCTCCTGGAGCTAATAATCAGATAATTAGCTCTCTCTCTCTCTGTCTTTTCCCTAACTCAAGGTCAAAGTGGCCTGTTATTATTGAGAAATCCCTCTGAAACGAGGACAGCATTCCTGGCCCAGGGCTCTGGCTCTTGAAGCCGGATCTCGGGGAATGTGTAAAATGTGCATATCAGTGACTCTGTGAGGAGATGTGGCTTTTTCCTGGCGCTTCAGGGGCCGTCAGACACACTTTGGGGTAACTTTACCTGCTCCTGGTACTCCAGCTCTCTGCTCATCAGCTTCTTCTCCGTGGCGTGCAGCTGTTTCTGAAGAGTCTCCACACGATCCTGAAGAACCTGAAGTTGAGAATCAAATGTTAGATAAAGTAGAGTTCAGATTAAGGGAAAGAAGCGCCACTGTCAATAAAGCCGAGGATTTGGGGTGTAACGATACCCTCATGTCAAGATTTGATACATATCACGATACCATTTTATTGCAATACTCGAAGGTAAAGATCAACAAAGAGTGTCCTGTTGATTAAAATGCTAAATTTGGGTTTACATTGTGTTTGTGAATGAATAGGCTTGAAAACCCAAAGCACATGACAATAGAGACACCAGTAAATTGCAAAGGTCTGATTGGATGAAAGCTGTTGCTCATCCTTAAAGAGCACAACCTGGTGACATGGAAACATTATTGTCATACTACACTCTATAAACTTCAGACATTACAATACTAAGCTCATTATTAACATATAAACACCCACATTTGCATAAAAACACCCATTTAGCATCCTGAACCTTAACCCGGTGAAGGACAGTAAAATCAGCCAGAGGTCTTAAAGAGACAGAAGCAAACACAGCTTGTTGAATTGTAAAATGGGGGCAGAAGTTCCAGCATAGCTGTAATGTTGCAGAGCACAAGGCCTGACTTTTTGCAATGCAATATAAATTGAATGTTAATCGACCCAGGGTCAAAAATGAATGCTATTCAGAGCAAATGAGAAGCTTTTTTAAGGAATTGCAACATAATACAGTGTTTAAATCCCACTGTAAGAGAGAGGAAACCTTCAGCCTGTGCTGATGTAGTCAAAGAGAAACAACAGCTGTGTACCTCTGTCGATCATTCAACCAACAACACATTGGAACAGCATGTTTTCAAAAACTTTTTAATGGACAAAAGCTGTCCATCACTCTTAAAGCATCAGTTCACTTCAGAATTAATCCATCAGGTGTTCATGTCTGTCTTTCTTCAGTGGAGAAGAAACGAAGGTTTTTGAGGAAAAAGTTCCAGGATGTTTCTCCGTATAGTGACTTCAATAGGGTCCGACGGGTCGAAGGTCCAAATGTGACACACATTACGTTTCAGGTTGAAAGGTCACGCGTGACGAAGGTGGAAGAGTGTTTACAAAGCCAACGTGCAAAGAATATTTTACAAAATAAATAAATACAAGTTAAAACAATGAACAAGTTGAAGGAGAAAATTAGTTTTTCGCCCAACATTTCGCGTGACCTTTCAACCTGATTACGTAATGCGTGAAGTCGTGGACATGCAAGACGAGCATTTGTGGTTAAAAAGTATATAAATTTGTCTAGATTTGTCTAGATGAGACTCTTATAGAGTACCGAAGTGATGACGTCACTTTGTAGGAACACTCGGAAGCTAGCGGCGCATGGGTTCCCTCGATTCGAAAAGCAATGCATTTTCCCCATAGACTTTTGGAAAATCGCAAAAAATAAGATCTGTGTTCAACAAAGAGTTGTGACCCTTACACGATTTTGTCAATCAAGATAATCTTTACAAGTTAATCCAAAATGTATACATTTTGAAGCCTATATAAAGTTTTTAAAAAACACAAGCAGACACAATAAAGTTAAAAAACACAAGCAGGTTACAACTGTGTCATAGATCAAAACGTGAAAATATTTAGAGGCTTTGTTCACAACAGACCTTATTTCAGGCGATTTAGCAAAAACCCATTCAAAAATCCTTTAGAGCGAGGGAACCGGGAGTGCTAAAATGCTAACTCACTTCCGCGTTTTGGCCTACAGAGTGATGTCATAACTTCGGCGCTCTCTTCCTGGGCTGGATCGTGTTGAGACTTTGAATCTGCACTGAAACTCACATTTGGACCTTCAACCCATTGGACCACATTGAAGTCACTATATGGAGAAACATCCTGGAACGTTTTCCTCAAAACCTTCATTTCTTTTCGACTGTAGAAAGACATGAACATCTTGGCTGATGTGGGGAGAGTACACGATCAGGTGAAGTAAACTAATCCTTTAAAATTGACGTCCGTCCCTTGCAGCTTCGTTTACATCAGCAATGAAATCTCAAATGAAATATGTCATCTACCTAAGGTCCACCAGCAGGTTCATTTTGGACAGGCCAAAGGAAAAATTTAGGACGACAAAGTCATGACCTTCCACATCTAATAAAACACAACCAGCCAGTAACCCAAACACCAGCAGATCCCAGAACTGCTACAGGCTTTGTGTGGTGATGTTTCCTGGAAGAGTGCTGACAGTCACGAGCCGAGTCTTTCATGTGGTTCCTAGCAGATTTACCAAACGCCGGGGTGGGGTGAGGGGCCGAAAATATCTCTGTCTTTGTCATAAAGGACCCTGTCATCTGCGGCTCTCATTAATAAACAGCCTGAATGAGCCATTGTGGGTGATCCCTTTGTCCCGATGTTCTCCTGAAGAGCTCACTGGGTCCGTCCAGACTGGAGAAAGGTCAAGCTGAGCATGAAGGTGAGGGAGGCCAGCAAAGAAAACCTCTTAAAATGGGTTTGTGGCCCGATGCTCTACAGGGCTCCATTTCATTTGATCTCACAGCACTCAATGGGCCACTTCACCACCAACCCTAAAGGCCCTATCATACGGCAGGCGCAACGCAAGTGTGTTTCGCTAGTTTCAGCCCGACACAGTTTCGTTTTCACGTCTTGTTTAAATAGCAAATGCTTTTGCGCCCATTTGTGTACTGGTCTGAAAACCAGGTGTGTGTTGAGGTGCATTGATGGCACCAGGGTTTGATATTATCTTGTTCACTCACCAGGCAATTACACTGTAAAACTGAATACGCATTTTCAACAGATTACAAGCAATATTATTAATTAAATTGAACAAATTAGAATTGAGTAACAATAATCAAATTATTCATTAAAAGTTAACCATTTCAAATTAGTAAAGTTTACACCAAAGAATTAAACAAACATATCTGAATAACAGACGGACATCAACGATCTCTTTATTTTATATTGACAACATTGAGAAAACCGTAATTTTAAAACAAACCTTAAACAAACAGCATAATGGCGACTTAAATGTAAGTTTTTTTTATTTATTAATTTTTTTTTAAAGTTTTACTCATTTTAAATGGTTAACTTTTAAGGAATTAATTTGATTGATTATTACTCAATTGTAATGTGTTAAATTTAATTAATAATACTGTTTCTGTGCGATACTCTGTGTTTAAAATATCATGAGGACTCACAAGTATTTGCACTAAATCTGCACAGATTTAGACGGGAGCGCCGACCATTTTTCCCGTCGTTAAAGTAGCAAAAGTGGATTCGGACACGCCATGACAGCAATTGAGCCGTGCGCTTTAGACCACGATGCTTAAAATAGAGCGCTAAAGGCCCGTTCACACCAAGAACGATAACTGTATTAGCGTCCGCACCAATGACCCACAACGGTCTTTTTAATCTAAGCTTGTTTTAAATTCGAGTTGATTCTGATTGGCTGTCCGTGTTTTATCGTTCGTCAACTGGAAAAAAATCGTTCTGAAAGTGATCCAGACGATATGGTTCCTCACATCTTTCTAGCTGTGGTGTGAACTCTGCTATTCTTCAATATGGAGGACAATTTCTAGAACCATATCTTTATCGTTATCGTACTTGGTGTGAAGTCTCCAGGACTCCCGATCTGCACTTGATCTGGGATACACC
The DNA here is from genome assembly GCA_030378365.1 of Hybognathus amarus. Classification (NCBI taxonomy): domain Eukaryota; kingdom Metazoa; phylum Chordata; class Actinopteri; order Cypriniformes; family Leuciscidae; genus Hybognathus; species Hybognathus amarus. Next base: position 444,587 of record JAQIUQ010002479.1, on the reverse strand, counting down.
TTGTGTTTTCCCATCGAAATCTTCCACAGGGGCCAAAGGAAAGCATCGCAGCCTCACAGCTGTTGTTCCTCTCTGCGTGAACGTGTGATTTTCTATGGTGAATCTCTCCAAACGGGGTCCAGATGGCCAGAGCGATACGCTCTTTATCAGCCGGCCAGAGCGGGATCAATCTAAACAACCGGCAAACGTGGAACATTTGATTTCCCGGGGGCGAGAGACAGGCATGGGACTGGCCTTTATTCTCTCACTTTCTTGTCTTGGTTTTCTTCAACAGCTGTTTATCCCCATAGATTACCAAAACACACACATAGCTAATACGCCGTTCACACACGTACAGACCTGCATAGATGCTCACTCGCGCTCAAAGTGAGACCTGAGTCATTTTTCTTGGGTGGTCCACCTCAAACGATAAGGCAAGTATGTTTCCCTCGGGTAACAGAAAGAGAAAAGAGAGAGGGCCTCTTATAAACTGCATCCCAGGTTTTGTTAGCACTAGCCGGCTATTCATGTGGAATTTCTATTTGTAGTGTTCTGCTTTAAGAAGTTTTCCAAGCGTCAGATTAAAGAGATCCGCTAATGACGACAAGCCAGAGCACTTTAAACCTACAGAAGTGCAGTTCTGGCCCAGAGGGCTGGTGTGTGTGAGTGTGTGTGTGAGAGGCTAAATTACAGACACTCTTTCCTTCCCTCTGTCTTCCAGCTGTGCACATGTGAGGCTCACGATGACAGCGTGGAATGTGGATGTGGTGGATATACAATGTCTATAACCTGACTATTGAGCGATGGATGTGAGGAAGAGTTTTGCTTGCAACAACAACTTATTTATTAAGAGCAGATATTCATTTGAGGTTTATCTAGGTTTATCTACTGCAGTCGAGACCTGCATTCCCTGAAGATATTTACGCTCGTCAACCAATCAGATTCAAGCATTCAATAGTCCTGTAGTATAATCTCTGTTATCACTTCAGTTTTGGGTCCAATTCTCACTATTACTGAGTTGCTTATTAGCGTACATGTTTATTTAAACATATTAATGCCTTATTCCGCATGACCATATTCTACATCTCTTAATCACCCAATACCTGAACTTAACAACTACCTTACTAACTATTAATTTGGAATTTATTGAGGCAAACTTTAATAGTGAGAAATGGACCCTAAACTATTTTTTTTTATTTTTATTTATTCTTTATTCTCATGACAGGACTTTTCTTTTCTATCAATGTAACAAAGGTTATAGGGTAGAACTAAAATTTTATATTCTGAAGAAAATGTGAGCATTACTGGCCTGTGCTAAATGAGCAGCTGTGTTGTGGGTGGCTCCAGGGTGTTGCTATGCAGCAGTGTGGTTGCTAGGGTGCGCCTTCAAATTCTTCAGTGTAAGTCTTTTATGTTTTTTTGCAGAGAAAAAAAACAGAAGGTAAGAAAGAGAGACATATTGTTCTGGCAGCGGCCCAGCGACTCTTTATGAGCTGCAGATATTGGGTTTGTGAAAGCAGTGTTTGAGCTTTTATTTCCTCTCTGCTTTGGTGTTTTGTGGTTCTGACACAGTGACTGCTGCTTTCAAACAATCACAGTTCAATGCAATCCCTTACTCTCCCGTGCCAAGAGCTGAGCATGCCAACACGTCCTTCACAAATCCTTCAGCAAACTACAGACACACAAAGCAGCTTGTGGGAGAGAAAGCTCCAGTGCAGTGTGTGGCGTAATTAAAACAGACCTGACGCTTGAAGTCTTTCTGAGCGCAGGAAACGGAAATATGAAAGTAAACTACTGTGCTGAACTGTAACAGATACTACATATGAAAGAGAAAAGACTGGTTTTTCTATTGCTGATGCTCACAAAACAGCTGCAGTGTGGATAATTTGATGAAAATGAAACAGAAAATCATATTACTGAATCAGTGACTCACTAGGGCAAGCTTACAATGATGATGTCAGGTGGGATTTGGATCATCAGGTAGAGACAATACTGGTGACAGATATGCTATAAAAAATAAAAGTGTGTTATTTGATAAAAAATAAAACTTTAATTAAAGCTTAAAGTTATATACTAAAGTGTAAATTCCTGTGAACAAAGCTGAATTTTCCTCATCATTGCTCTTGTCTTCATTGTCACTTGATCCTTCAGAAATCACTCTAATATGATGATTTGATGATCAAGGAACATTTCTGATTATTACACTCTCAGAAAAAAGTATGAAAGCTGTCACTGAGGCTGTACCTTTTCAAAAGGTAAACTTTTGTCCATTTTAGGTCCTAATATGTACATTTCAGGTGCTAATATGTACATTTTAGGTCCTAATATGTACATTTTAGGTGCTAATAAGTACATTGTAGGTGCTAATATGTACAGTACATTGTAGGTGTTAATATGTACATTTTAGGTGCTAATATGTATTTTAGGAGTTAATATGTACATTTTAAGTCCTAATATGTACATTTTAGGTGCTAGTATGTACATTGTAGGTGTTAATATGTATATCTTAGGTGTTAATATGTCCATTTTAGGTTCTATGTACATTTTAGGTGTTAATATATACATTCTACTGTAGGTGCTAATATATACATTTTAAGTGCTAATGTGTACCATTAAGGTACAAAAGTGCACTTTTGAAAAGGCACAGCCCCAGTGACAGCTTTTGTACCTTTTTTTCTGAGTGTATCAGTGTCTAAAACAGTTATTTGTGTTTTTATTCTAAGATTCTTTGATTAATAGAAAGTTCAAAAGAACATTATTTATCTAAAATAGAAATCTTTTGTCACATTAAACCCTACACTCTTAGAAAAAAGGGTTCTATATATGTAGCATAGGGTTCTTTACTTCAACTGCAAAGGACCTTTTGTGCAAAAAAAATGATGATGATGACAAGAAAGAACCCTTTTGGCATAAAGGTTCTTTATAGGCTATTATTCATTCATATATTACAATATTCTGCAGCATTTTGCAGTTGTAATTCAATTTTTGTTTATTAAACTGTTGTAGTAACTTAATATCCCATTTTAATGATGCTGATATTTGGAGGAGAAAAACTGAAATGGCACTCTTCATGTGATACTGATTAATTACATTTATACATATTACATATCTTTTGTGATCATTCATGCATTGCATTTTAGGGGTTCCAAATATGTAGTGCTTTTGAACCTTTTAAGGTTATATATAGAACCTTTTCATCTAAGAGTGTAACATTTGAAAGTTTGGGGTCAGTAAGAATTTTTATTTTATTTTTTGGGGGAAAGAAATTAAATAAATCAATACTTTTATTCATCAAGGATGAATTTATTGATCAAAAGTTACAGTAAATATATTTATAAGGTCAAAAAAGATTCTATTTAAAACAAGTGCTGTTCTTTTGAACTTTCTATTCATCAAATAATCCACATTGATAATAAAAAAAGAAGATCATCAAGTTATCATATTAGAATGGTTTCTGAAGGATCATGTGATACTGAAGACTGGAGTAATGATGAGGAAAATTCAGCTTTGATCACAGGAATAAATTATACTTTAAAATATATTAAAATAGAAAAGAGTTATTTTAAATTGTTATAATATTTAACAATATTACTGTTTTGTTTGCATTTTTAATCAAATACATACAGCCTTGGTGAGCAGAAGAGACTTCTAAAAAAAAAAACCATTAAAAATCTTGCCAATCCAAAACTTTTGACTGGTAGTGTAGTAAAGCAATCAAGTAAAGCAATCTTGTTAAATATTATTACACAAACAGATTATTACAATTATTATTACAAACAGAAAACCGTTCTTTTAAACATGTAATTTATTCCTGTTATGCAAAGCTTTTTATAGTTAAAAACCTAAAAATTAAATTAGGTTCATAACTAAAAAGTTATCAAATCTCTTTAAAAGATTTTCTAGGCTTTGGTTACTTGGACTTTCAATGGAGGGACAGAAATATCCCAGGTTTCATTACAAATATCTCATTTGTGTTCGAAAGATTAATTGAAGTCTTACGGTTTTGTAACAACATGATAGGTAAATAAATGATGACAGAGTTTTCATTTTTGGGAACAATCCAATTTAGGACATTATTTATCATGTACAGTAGGAGGCAATCAGATATTCAATGAAAGGATCAGCTTGTACACAAAAATGACACATTGTACATATTTATGTTGGATTGTTTGACTTCTGATGGGTTTGATTGTTTTATTTCTTTTTATTAAAGTTTATGGCTACTCACATTTTCTTCAGATAATGTTTCCTTCTACTTTGTTTTTCTTGTTATAAATGCGAACAGAAGTGTGTGAGCTGCACTGTCGAGGCCTCACACACAGGCCACTAGCATGTTATCACACACTGCTTCCTGTGATACGAGGTTCAAAGGGTTCTGGGAATCTGCCCCGTCCAACATACACTCATTCATCAGATACCCTCTTCCCAGACACACACACAGATTTGCTAACTCATCATTCCTGTGTCTGTGAGAGAGTGTGTTAAACCTCAGCCATATGAACGAGAGCCACACACATGCTTAAAAAACACACACACACAAACAAACAGCTATTCCCATCATTCCTGTGGCTGTGAGAGTGTATGTTAAACCTCAGCCATATGAACAAGAGCCACACACACACAGCTCAGAGGTCATGCCAGGGTCAGAGAGAGAACGAGTGAACAACAGGACACATTTTACAGACACTGTGCTTGAACTTGAACACACAGAAACAAACTAAATGGTAAAATGAAGTTACAGTTCAGCCCAACATGAAGTTTCTGTCATCAATTACTCAGCCTCATGCTGTTCCAAACCAGCATAGTTGTGTTCTTTACTTTTGCAGAACACAAAATAAGATCTTTTAAAGAAGGTTTCAGCCCCACTTTACACTAAGTTTCTTTAACTACTATGTACTAACTTTCATACATAGAATACATCAACACAATCACAGTATATAGTAATTAAAGACACCTAATATAAAGTGTGACCAAAATTCAAAGTAAGAATTGTGTCGATGTTGGGTTGCAAAGCACTTGTGCTGCTTTTGAGGTGGATACAGGTACAGTTAAGACAGGTTTAGAGGTATGAGTAGGTTTAAGGTTGGGTTGAAGTGTAAGGGAAGGTCAACATTATACTTATAGACAGATATTAATTAGAGATATAATTACATGACTGTATTTTCAACATAAGTACAAAGTAAAAACATGCATGTCCACAATAAGTGCATTTGTTTAAATGTTATAGTAGTTAAAGACACTTAATATAAAGTCAGACCAATTCTGATGCAAGTACATATTAGTAAATATGTTTTGAGTAAAAGCAAAAAAAAAAAAAAAAAAAAAACGCTAAAATGTTTTGTCAATTTGCTCAAAAAAGTAACAGAACACCTCTTCTAAAAAAGATCTGGAGATTAATTCATGTTCAGAGCGCAAATGGAGTGAGTCAAGCATAATACTGAGTATGAGCAATAGATATAGTGTTAGCAAACACCACTAACTATAGCTTTTTTGGTTGAAACTATAGTGATTATGCTCAATTTTGAAAGGGTAACGAATTGCAGCTGGAATGAAGAGCAGTTTTAAATGATTATGCTGCTGAAGTAGTGCCGTGTGAGTCAGTACTGAGTGAGTACAGTACCTGTGCACACAACGTCTGTGTGTATCGTGACACTGAGATCAAATGCAGGTGCATAATGCTTTTCACAATATGCATAGCTTTGCATGATGTTAATGTTTAGGATATCTTATGAAACGGGTAGTTCCGGTACTTGATTCGGTGTTTTATTCACAATAAAACACGGCTATGACCGGTTCACCCAGTGGATCTATGTATCACTACACTTGATTTAGCATTACTGATGATAACAAGCAGAATCACTGAAGGAGAAAATCACAAATTTAAGTCACCATTATGGTGATCGGTGTTTGCTTTAGTTGACCTCTTGACCCTTTATTTTTTAACATTAGATTTTGTTTGGCTGCTGTAACAGAGTGGGACTATTTTTTCCAGTGGAAGGAAGGCTTTTAGTGATTTTACTTCATGAAAGTTGCATTGGCACATAGTTTTCAGCTTGAATATTTGTATTGTGTGGTAACCGTTTTATGAAAGCAATAAGGTACTCTCAGGAGAGTGCTGTATCCTGATAATAACGTCATTTATTCACCATACAGCCCGGCCTCTCGTACCTAATTGCTTACTTAATATCTTCATGCCTTTTAGTCACACGTAGCAGATTAGAGCTGGCTGATCATTTAGTCCACATTTTGCGACGTTTAAGCAATCAAGCAGGTGAGATTTGCTAAGTATTTATCCCTTTATGTGAGAATGCTGCACGCAAATAACGTTGGATATTCTTATATATCTAACTTAGAGACCAGGGGTTAACATTTTGGGACAATATAAACAATCAAGAAATTTAGAAACACTCATTAGCCGCGTTTCCATTATCCTTTAAATTGCGCAAAATGAAAATAAGCCCAATGGAAACAAGTCAATTTTGCAAAAACTCCCTTATATCGCAAATAAGTTTTTACGTTCGCATGCTGTGGTTTTTCAGGCAATTTGAAACAGGAATATTTAGCAAAACTGCAATGGAAACAGTTTTTGTTCATTTACAGTCACCTGACGCACGTAACATTGATTGCTTTGCAAATCATTTTTAGCGCCATTTAGAAAATAGTGCAAAAGTTTTGCGCAAATCTGTACTGGAAACCCAGCTAAGGTCACATCTGTCTCTGCTCTCGGTTCTAATAGTCGGAGAGCAAACGCATGCCAGGACACATTCTCTCATCGGACGTGTGTTAACGTGTCTTACACACATCTTACAGCACACACTTGAAGAGTGTTTAAGATAGCCTTGAGAATGCCACAAGCTCAGATGAACACGTGGTTACACATGACAGACTCACTCAGGCAGGACTGCACCTGTGAAGGGAAAGTATCATGCGATTTGACGTTTGATTGAGTTTTACATGTTCTGAAGAAAGTGTGAGTGGTGCGAAGGGTGATCCGAAGTGTATGCCAGTGCGTATCAAGACAGTTTCTAGGGTGTAGTAGTGTGGGGTTGCCAATACGCAATGGTTGTCAACTGGGCAGTTGTCCAATCCCTGTGTTAATAATGGGCATGTACTGTATATGACTACATTATTATTCAGTATACAGTCAAACCAAAGATTATAGCCTCTATGCACGATCGCGTCAGAGTTTGTCTCAGCACGCCCAGTCACTTCCAGTGCTGCGTCAGTCTATGGTCAGAAGCCGGTTTTGCGTTAGGTGTAGATAGTGTCAAATTACACTTGCTGTTTATAAAAATGTCCCGCGGTTAACATGATTGATGTTAACAACACTGTGAGGCAGTTAGCTGTCACACAAGAGTGAAAAAGAGAAGTTATTTAAATTATATATTTCAGAGCTACATCAACAACTTTGAGGGTTAGTATTCTCTTATATCGTACGAAATTCGACTGCAGCGAATCAGCGTTTCTAAAATCGTTGCCTCCGTTTCTGAGAAAATGGATTTTATTCAAGTTTTGCCGCTATACACTTGGCCTGCAGAACGCGCTTCCGGAAGTAAAGACGCCGACTGAGATTCTTTCGGACACACGTCATCAGGGTTCGTGCATAGAGGCTATTCAGACAATGTATATTTTTTTACTAGTGTGTGCAGGACAGTTATTTTAAGTAGACTAGAAAACTATATTGGCATTTGTGGAACTGCATTAGCAGTGGTTTAATGGTTTAAATCAAACTTATCTGACCGTTATCAGTTTGAAGCAGTACATGAAGAGATGTCTTATTGATCACAAGTTCAGTATGGCGTACCACAAGGCTCAGTACTAGGACCGCTGCTTTTCACTCTGTACATGCTACCATTAGGAGATATCATTAGGAATTAGCTTTCACTGTTATGCTGATGATACTCAGCTGTATATTTCTTCAAAACCTAATGAAACTTACCAATTCACAAAAGTAATGGAATGCATAGCTGATATAAAAAATTGGATGACTAGTAATTTCCTACTATTAAATTCTGAAAAAAACAAAAAAAACAAAACAGATTCTAATTATTGGACAAAAAAACTTCCACATGTAACAGCCTAGAAACAACTGTCTAACACTTGATGGCTGCTCTGTTAAGTCTTCGAAGTTGTATAAGAACCTGGGTCTGCTCTTTGGTACCAATCTTTCATTTGAAAGTCATGTATCTAGTATCTGTAAAACCGCATTTTTCCATCCTAAAATATATATCTAAATTACGCCATATGCTCTCATTGACAAATGCGGAACAATTAGTTAATGCGTTCATGACATCAAGGCTAGATTATTGTAATGCTCTGGGTGGTTGCCCTGCACACTTAATAAACAAACTTCAGGTAATCAAGCCGCTCGAGTTCTTACCAGAACCAGGAAGTATGACCATATTAGCCCGGTTCTGTCAAGCCTGCATTGGCTGCCTATTAAACATCATACAAATTTTAAAATAAAGCTGATAACTTATAAAGCACTGAATGGTTTAGCTCCGCAGTACTTGAGCGAGCTCTTAACACATTATAGTCCTTCATGTCTATTGCAATCTCAAAATTCCGGCCAGTTGATAATACCTAGAATATCAAAATCGACTGCAGGCGGTAGATCCTTTTCCTATTTTAGCACCATAACTTCCTTCTTCCTAACATTGTCCGGGAAGCACAATGTCACTCTGTCAGTTCAAATCTAGACTAAAAACACATCTCTTTGGCCTAGCATACACATAACACACTATAGACTTCCTAAATTTAAATTTAAACTGATCCTCAACATCTCGTCTCCAAACCGGCGTGATTACTTTGACTTCCAAACAGATGGAAATGGACAATTCTCTTAATGTTTCGATCCAATTTGACTTGTAATGCTGCCCAAAACACACACCGCTCCTTCATTGGCCCCTGATTGAGCCTGGGTTCTCCCAAGGTTTTCTTCTCCATACTGTCCCTGATGAAGTTTTGGTTCCTTGCCACTGTTGCCTTGGCTTTTGGCTTGCTTAGTTGGGGACATTTAATATTCAACAATATTATTGATCAAGACAGTTTCTCAGGTGTAGTAGTGTGGGGTTGCCAATGTGCGTATAAGTGTTTGTTGGTTAGTTGTCCAATCCCTGTGTTAATGGACGTACTGTATATGACTACATTATTATTCAGTATACAGTCAAACCAAAGATTATTCAGACAATGTTTATATTTTTTTACTAGTGTGTGCAGGACAGTTATTAAAGGCTATATTTTATTTTTATTTTTGAAGCTAGTGCTACAGTAGGCCCAATGAACCAATAAAAGAACACCATTCTGGATCAGAAAAGCATGCTAATAAACATAAAGCTGACTGTGACGACAAAGCATAAACACATCTCCGTGTAGTGCTCCTGTAGAAGGTTTTAAATAGAAAAGTCATTATCAGAATGACACATGCCACATGCGGCCGGATGTATGTGAGATGTGAGATGTGTCCCATGCTGAGTGAGTGATGTCAGGGCAAGAGGACCAGCGTGGTAGGGACCCGTGGAGAAGGAGGCACTGATCAAAGTGCTGTGGTTTGACACTGAGGTGGGGAACTATTGTTGATGTCACAGCCAGGCTTAAACAGCAGCTGGTCGTAATGGGGCTGCTGGGTTTAAAGGGATAGTTCACCCAAAAATGAAAATTAGCCCATGATCCTCAAGTCATACTAGATGTATATGACATTCACCGTAAGTCGACTTGCACAGGCCGTCTGCTAGATATGTTTGTTGATAAAGTTTTTAATATGGATATTTTTCTTTACACAAACATATCACTTCACTTCAGAAGGCCTTTATTAACCCTCAGAGCCGTATGGAGCACTTTAATCATGGATAGATGCACTTTTATGATGGATAGATGCACTTTTATCATGGATAGATGCACGTTTTTGATGGATAGATGTACTTTTATAATGATAGATGCACTTTTATGATGGATAGATGCACTTTTATCATGGATAGATGCACGTTTTTGATGGATAGATGCACTTTTATGATGATAGATGCACTTTTATGATGATAGATGCACTTTTATGATGGATAGATGCACTTTTATCATGGATAGATGCACTTTTATGATGGATAGATGCACTTTTATGATGGACAGATGCACTGTTATGATGGATAGATACACTATTATGATGGATAGATGCACTGTTGTGATGGATAGATGCACTTTTATGATGGACAGATGCACTGTTATGATGGATAGATACACTATTATGATGGATAGATGCACTGTTGTGATGGATAGATGCACTTTTATGAAGGATAGATGCACTTTTATGATGGATAGATGCACTTTTATCAAGGATAGATGCACTTTTATCATGGATAGATGCACGTTTATGATGGATAGATGCACTTTTATGATGATAGATGCACTTTTATGATGGACAGATGCGCTTTTATGATGGATAGATGCACTTTATCATGGATAGATGCAATTTTATGATGGATAGATGCACTTTATCATGGATAGATGCACTTTTATGATGGATAGATGCACTTTATCATGGATAGATGCACTTTTATCATGGATAGATGCACTTTTATGATGGATAGATGCACTTTTATCATGGATAGATGCACTTTTATCATGGATAGATGCACGTTTATGATGGATAGATGCAATTTTATGATGGATAGATGGACTTTTAAGACGGATGCACTTTTAATGGACTTAAAAAAAGGGAAGAACTCTGATTGTAGAAGAATGTCATATACAACTAGGATGACTTGAGGGCGAGTAAATCATGGGCTAATTTTCATTTTTGGGTGGACTATCCCTTTAAACAAGGGGTTGAAACCGGACCAGTGTCATTTGTGTGCGGGAACCCAACTTCACCAAGGTGAGTCTCAATGTGGTGGAGTAGCTTTGATCACACACACAAACACACAAATATATGAACAGTCATTTCTGTGGAGTCACCTTCCTATATCAATCATTTTATCCCTTAAAACTCAACAAAATTACATATTTAAGCATTTTTTTCCCTTATTGCCCTAAAATATCTAGAATGTAACTCAATACCCTTTAGTCATTTAGTGTCTGTGGTTCTATGTATATGCAAATGAGCCCCACCTCCACTCACTCACTCACTCAGCTCAGAGATCCACTCGTCGATTGGTTACAAGGTGGTCTATGACACCAGCAACTCATGAATTTGCACATAGTTTATCTTAAAGCATATTAAAAACACCATATATACATATAAACAACATTAAAACCTGTATTTTTCACCACAGAGGGACCTTTCTAAGACCTCCAAAAAGGGCGTCTTCCTTTGACAGAGTAGCCCAGAGAAAAGCCACAAGAGTTTAGGGTAAATTGAACCTTTATTTACACTAGTTATTACATTAATAATAATCAGAGATTATTCAGCATGTGGGAGATTTAATTATAAACAAGCCTGAAATACACTGGGACTATTATTTTGAAATGTCAATACTTTACTACTGCCAGCTGCAATCTTACAACTATCTACAACATGTTCCTTAAACACCATAAAGAACACTCATGTTTATTTTATGGTTATAATTCATGAAAAGTAGATAATAAGCAATCGCTTGGCATAAATGTGCGGTATTCATAGATTGACTGTGAACTAGGGCACAAACTGCCTTCAAAGTTTACCACAACTCTCCCATAATTCTGTGTCATGGTAATAGCAACAGCTCTGATTGGTGGATTAATAATTTCCTCATTAATCATAATTAATCATTTCTGAACACAGACTCTCAGTCTTTATTTGCCTTTATATCATGGTTTCTCAATAGAGTTCATGAAAGTATTGAATAGAATATCAATAGTTCTAATAAGAGCTCATTGTAACGCAGTGTGACAACATGCCCCGGGTTAAACCCGGCGAGTGAGATCCGCATTAAAGACCTATCTCAACTGCTAAATAACAGATTGGAGATTAAAATAATAACAGATTTGTCTAATTTTAAATAAACACACACAAAAACGTAAGAAATGTACTTTTGTTATGGTGAATTAATGTTCAGGCACAGTGTTTTCTCTATATACTGTTGAAAAGGTGACACTAATACACTAAGTTAGTAAATACAGTAAGTTTCGTCATGCTGGCATGTGTGGAAAGTTTTAAACCGCGTGTGTTACAACTAACACCGCGTTATAAAGCTAATCCCCAATGTTAAATTAACACTGAAAGTGAATTATATAAACTCTGAGAGTTAAAATGAAAAGTTAAGCAGTGTTAAAATTAATGAGATAATTAAGTGAATAATTGAGTGATTATTGAAGACACCCAAGTCGTCATTATGGTGATCAGTGTTTGTTTCAGTTGGGCTCTTGACCCTCAAATCATTACTTTTAGATTTTGTTCGGCTGGTGATAATAAAATATATACATGTATACATATAAGTTGAATTTAAACTGTCTTGTTGTAAAGAAGCACATGACGTCAGCAACAAGTCTTGCTGGATATTGTTTTGAGACATTTTCAGTTTCCAGGAAGCCTACTGGTGTGAGCTGGGCAAATATAGAGGACAGCATGAAAAAACAGTAACACACACTCAATTAAAGACAGAAGGAACGCTTTCAGAGACAGTCTTTCTGAAGCTTTCGGGTGGAGAAAGTGGGACTTTAGTTGAATTGCCAAACAAACACATGTTTAATCTTAAGCAATATGAGCAATAGAGACATCTGATAGCAGACAACGCAATCAGAACAACTGTTTTGGGATTATTGCATTCAAACGCGCCACACTTTGATGTTTCTTTCTGCTCTTTTTTGTCTCAAGCCCTTCAGCTTTCATAATCCGCCTTTGAAGTAAGATACTTGGCAACAGTGTCGGTGTGTGACACGCTTATTCTCACTGTCCAAACACACACACACACACACACACACACACACACACACACACACACACACACACACACACACACACACACACACACACACACACACACACACACACACACACACACACACACACACACACACACACACACACACACACACACACACACACACACACACACACACACACACACACACAACACAACACACACACACACACACACACACACACACACACACACACACACACACACACACACACACACACACACACACACACACACACACACACACACACACACACACACACACACACACACACACACAGGCTGTCCTGTCTCTCTGTCTTAACAGTAATGCTACACATGTGTCTGGACTTCCATCAACTCGCTAGCCAATTAATTAGACTCTCATTAACAGCAGTTAACACTCTGAACACTGAAGCTTTCACACACTCAAACACACAGTAACCGGACTACCATTATGGTCCTGATATTAGTTGAACTATGTGTGTAAAATTCATAGTGCATCCGAAACACACTCATAATGAGAGAGCTGGTTCAAAAGTGACTCTTCTTCCTGGTTTTACATGGTCTTAAACAGGAGTTTTTAATATAACATGACGTTAGTAAGTGACTCTGTTGTACTTATCTTACATTTTCCACAAAAAAGTCTTTTAAAACGGTATGTATTTTAGCATCGTGCTCTAAAGACAGCATTACTCATTTGTTCATACAAACTGAGGGATGAATCAAAATGATCAAGGTGATTTTTACACTATAATCAACACTGAGGTCATCGATGATGCGATGAAGTGGGAGGAGTCACAGATTTTTGCGTTCAGTTTGTGTAGCGGATTTTTGAGATCTACGAGTACACGGAAAAAAAATACGTTAAGTTTACTTGATTTTTCTTTGGCAAGTTTTTGCAATTTTAAATTAAATTTCACATATGGAATTAGGGAAACTACTTAACTATGTTAAGTAAAAGTAATATATATATATATATATATATATATATATATATATATATATATATATATATATATATATATATATATATATATATATATATTTTATATATTTAGTTGAAGTTTCCTTTGCAATAAATTGCACTAAAACAATATAACAGTGGATTAAACCACACTTTTAAAGTATATGCTTTACTTAGAAACTTTACTTAGAATATAATAAATACAATATCTACATATCTGAACTTACACGCATCATGTGAACGCAATACTTGGTACTCAATGATGGTAACATTCGATGGATCGTTTTTGTGTTTGAATGTGTCATTTTAAATAGAAAATGAACTCCAAATGTAAAGTTACTAATCATAACAACAAAAGCAATGATTAATCAGTGTAAACACAGCTGGAAACCAGTGAAAAATCAACCTTATTAATTATTCAAGGCCCAGTGCATGATGGGAACACCAGTATCAGAAAAGTTGAGTAATTTTACAACGCTGATATTTACGCTTTCATTTCTACACGCTTGAATTGAGTTCTAATATAGAATTTACTTGTTTTTTTTTATTCTTGCCTCAACTAACAGGTGCTAAGAGATGTTTTTTACGCCGTGTTTTTAAACGTTCGTATTTCAGTAGTGCTGAGAGTGTCTTCACACACACTAGCATAGCACATGTACAGTATAACGATCAGTAGACGTGTTTCCACACTTCCCACCATTTCTATCCTGTCAGACGCTTCTGATTTAACTCATTCATATTGATAAAACTTTGATCATAAACTAAAGAGTATGGTCTAGAGATGAAGTATGAAACTAAATCCAGTGTAAGCGCAGGGAAAGAGATCAATGCTATTTACAGTTTAACTCGCTAGAACAGAAGTAGAAGGCGGCCATCTTGGACTCGGGCAGCTATCTTCACTAATCACTACAGCTCAAAAAAATATATAATAATCTCAAAAACTACCTCACATTTAACATTTTTTTAAGTCAGCATGATGTGAATTGTGTAATCAACTTTGTAATCAACCCTGAAATGAGTAAGCATTTAGCATTTTTTGGAGTCAATGAGATTTTTTTAATGGATTTTTGCTTGAAATAAGGTCTGTGGTGAATTTTTGGTGATTTTGCATGTCTTGACTTGGATCTATTTGAAAGGCAGGACTTACATCCAATTTCTCCCATTCATGACAATATTAGTAGCTATAGTACTGCACTATAGCTAAACAAGCATTATGAAGTAAATACCAATTTACTATTAATCTATTTGAGCTGCACAATTCTGGTTAACTTGAGAATCAAACTGAGATCACAAGTCTCCAATGATTCTGAACAGACACAATAACGTACTTTACTAGAGGTTCTGACAAGATGTTAATTGCCGTTTAAAACGTTTAACTAATCGGTATGAATTATTTAATATAACGGGTTCGAGTGGATGATTCAATGACTCACTCATAAAGACGGCACTTGTTTTCATTGCTGGATGAACCAGCGTTTTTTTAACAAATCTCTTGATTGATTGAATGAATGAATGAATGAATGATTGGTGATTTGCTTTATTTTGACCACTACTGTAGACATCGGTGTTTGTATTTAAACTAGGGCTGCCAAATGATTAATCGCATCCAAAATAAAAGCTTGTGTTTACATAATATATGTGGGTGCACTGTATATAATTATTTTGTTTATATAAATACATACACATGCTTGTATATATTTAAGAAATATTTTTATGTATACTGTATATAGATTTATTTATAATTTATATTATATATGAATATAAATATTTTATAAATAAATCATATTTTTTTCTTAAATATACATGCATGTGAGTAAATTGATATATGTACAAAATAACTATATACAGTGCACCCACATATATTATGCAAACACAAACTTTTATTTTGTACGTGATTAATCGCGATATAAGCATGTGCTTATAATGCCTATGTCCCAATGTTTGGAAGAGTACAGGAAAGCTGAGTGACAATACTGAGCAGTTCAAAGCTTCGAAACCCTCGTAAAAACACCACACACTTCAATCGGCCACGATCCCAAACCCTCTTTGTAAGCTCCACAAAGGACAGCAAAGTCATGTCTACTCAATAAAAGCCCGGGCCAGACTCCGCCACCTCTGTCATGCAAAAAGCCATGTTGGAGGCCTTTTGTGCACAGTTGTTTCAGTTGTTACACACACAAAGAGCTGAAAACACTCAGTCAGCCATGATGGATTGGTCAAAACACCGGAACAACAAATCATTTGGATGAATCTAAAGAAGCCTCTTTGTTGGGTGTCAGACTTTCAGCTCAGTTTCATCTGCATCTTTACAAATCACAGCAACGGCCCATTTCAATATCAGAATGACAGAGCTCACAGACATGCTATATCTTATAGTTGTAATAATGAAGAGTCACTTTCAATAAATGTGTCTGAGAGTTACAGTATGCTTACGTGGTGCATCGATGAACAGAAATCCTGTGCCACATGAACCCCTATCACACATAACGTGTGTGTGTGTGCTGACCTTGTTGGCCTGGCCGGCGTCTCTGTTGAGCTGTGTCCTCTCCTGGTCCCAGCGGCTCTGTTCCTCATGTATTTGTGTCTCGAGGCTCTGCTGGATCTGTCGGCTGTCTTCTTTCAGGTTCTTTAGAGACATCTGCAGCTCAGCGATCACCTGTGTGAACACACACACTCATTCATCTGAGATCAGTAAAGCTCCTCGGGGTCTGAGTTAATTACTCAGATAATGGATTCTGCTTAGTTTAATGCTTGACCAGCCGGAGGTAAAGTCTTCAGCAATGTCTTAGAGGTTTTCACTAGATCATTTAGAGGCTAAGATCTCAATTCAGTTGCTGGTGTTACATAATCAGTCGTCTCTAAGGTGAAAAGAGTTCCTGAAAACCACATGTGAGTAAAAGTACAGATACCGTACAGCGAAAATGACTCCATTACAAGTCACCAATTCCACTGCGACTTGAGCAAAACTCTCAGAGAATCTGATTTAAGAGTGTTTTACTTGTACTGAATGTAGGTGCCAGTGCCACATGCCAGTGAAAATAGGAAACAATTGATTTGTAAGATGAGAAATCATGTCCATTTTCTAAAATCAAAATAAAACTGAATATTGCAATAAATAAAGGTCGACACAACAGCCTCTTACATGTCTCAGTTAAGCTCAAGTGCACAAAAAGGCCATAAGTAAACATTAAAGGGGAAATGAAGCAGTGAATCAAGTTTACATGATTTACAAGATTGATTTCCAATATAATCAACAAATATATAAGAAACATGACAAATGTAAACATTTAGAAGAAAAAAGAAAAAAACTTTATATCTTTCGCCACCAGGGCGCCGCCATTGTGGATTATTCTAACATGTGACGTCACGGGGTTGGTTGGCTCAGGCTCTATCCATAGACAGTAAGTGAATATCGCGACATTAAACTGTTTACACCAGTGTTTTGACCGTGAACGACTAATGTTAGGTACAGTCATTAGACAAAAAGACGACGTCTAATGTTATATGTTGACAAACTGCACATAGAAACATTGTTCGCGATGTCTGCCGTCATATTTCCGTCTTGTCAACACCATGTAAGTTAGCATGTATTTGTTTAAGGGGAAATGAAACGTCCATGTTTTCGCACTGGTAGTGAGAGTAGCTACCGTAGCTACAGCCTACATGTACTACATGTACTAGGAAAAAGTGTCTCCGCTCTGACATCCTTCAGGGAAAGCATCGCCGCTTCCAACACGTCTAACTTACCTCACGGAACAGCATATTAGTAAACGTGCGCGCCGGTGATGCAGAATTGACCACGCAATACATGCTCAAGATCAACCTCTTGACAGCAGATGGACGGTAGGCATCGCAGTACAACAGCCACACTGACACCTGGTGGCGATGCAAACCTGCTCTTCGCCCCAAACCACCACCGGCTTTTCTACACAGCAACGTACTTACATGGTGTTGACGAGACGGGAATATGACGGCAGACATCGCGAACAATGTTTCTATGTGCAGTTTGTCAACATATAACATTAGACGTCGTCTTTTTGTCTAATGACTGTACCTAACATTAGTCGTTCGCGGTCAAAATACTGGTGTAAATACAGTTTAATGTCGCGATATTCACTTACTGTCTATGGATAGAGCCTGAGCCAACCACCCCGTGACGTCACATGTTAGAATACTCCACAATGGCGGCGCCCTGGTGGTGAAAGATATAAAGTTTTTTCTTTTTTCTTCTAAATGTTTACATTTGTCATGTTTCTTATATAATTGTTGATTATATTGGAAATCCATCTTGTAAATCATGTAAACTTGATTCACTGCTTCATTTCCCCTTTAAAGTGGTCGTCAAGATAGCAGATAAGTTTGGGTGAGTACAGGCAAAAGACAAGATGTAATACCTGTAATGCCCTTAGATGGCGATATTGCTTCTTTATAGCAGCAATACACCACTGCAGAAAAAGTCAGGCACCATGCTACTGAAAATGTAATGTGTAATCGTACAGACTCAATCACAAAAAGTATTGGAGTAAAAAGTACATTTACTTATTTAAAAGCGTAGTCAAGTAGAGGGTAAAAGTTGATACTTAAGTTGAGTAGCCAAAAAGATACTTAAGTACGGTAACTAATAACATTCTGTGTTCTGGATAAGATTATAGAGGAATAGATGTGAGCAGAACTGACCTGCCATACAAACAGCTAGCATCTCAACAGTCTTGAAATACTGTAATTCCATAATTGATGAGCTTTACACAGTTATACTGAAAGCACTATAGAAATAAAGCTGACTTGACTCATTTACATGAACGATGCAATCAATTTGTAAATTACTGAAAAAAGCAACTTTTTGGACTAGAAAACACCACTAAAAAAGGACTTGTTTCTGACTTTTTGGGTTGCGCAAAAAACATAATTGTACACCACCTACTGACACACTACCGAAAAATGTTTACTCACCAATTTGACGGATAAACAAAACAGCACTGATTATGTCTAATGAACAGCAGTGATTGAGGTCATGTTCATGCCTTAATCTGTTTTTTTTGCTTGATTTTATTATTTCATTGTAAAATGTAAATAGGGCGATATTTACTAGTAGTGCAGCAGGTTAATGGCATATTTCAGAGAAATCGTTCAAATTGGTATAGAAGCATAACATTTGGCACAGATACTCTTTAAGGGCCACTTTTTGTGAAAAAGGCCATCCAAAAATTCAATTTATGGCTGCTATTTTTGTCAAATGCTGATTATGTCAATTGTTCAAACTACTGTGTGAAAATACTCTCTTCTTTCTCAAAAAAGTTTTTTTTTTAAAACAGTGCTTGTCCCCATAAAAAGTTTAAGATGGTAACTATTTTTTTCAAGATGGCTGCCATTTTACTTAAATCCTTAAATCTTTTTTTTCAAATGGTGATGCTATCATGAAATTTGGTACAAATATTCTTCAATGAACATTATCATGGAAAAAGATGACCATTTTGATTTTTGAGTGGCACATACCTTTTTCCAAAAGAATGTTCATTGAAGAGTATGTCTGCCTAATTTTATGCCTGCATCACCATTCGAACAATTGAAATAATTCATATTCAACAGGAATGGTGGCAATCTTTAAAAATGGCCACCATCTTGAATTTTTGAGGGACAAGCATCTTTTTCCAATAACATGTTCTTTAGAGAGTTTTTGTATCAAAAATTATGCTTGGATCACTGTTTGAATAATTGATATAATAAGCATTTAATAGCAATGGCGGTTATCTTGAAAATTGGCCGCCATTTTGAATTTTTGAGTGGTCAATGCCTTTTTCCAAAATAGGGGCCCTTATAGAGTATCTGTACCAAATTTCAAGCTTCTATACCAAAGTGAATGATTTTTTTTACTAATCTGCTGTACTATAGCTTTATAGCAAATATTAATTGCTAAAACAAAACTCTGCCAATTGTCACTATAAGGCATTGCAATTTTCCAATTCCAATTTATTTATAAAGCACAGAATAATACAACAATGTTGACCATAGTGCTACACAAAAAAATTCAATTATAACAATAAAGAATAAAGATACACAGCAAAAACCCCAGTGTTAAATTAACACTTAAAAGTGTAAATTATACAAACTCTGAGCAAAGTGTTAAATGAAGACTGAAGCAGTGTTAAAGTTAATGAGATAATTAAGTGAATAATTGAGTGATGATTGAGCATTATTGAAAACACCTGATGTTAACAAGCAGAATCACTGAAGGAGAAAAGTGGAAGTCACCATTATGGTGATCAGTGTTAGCTTTAGTTCATTAACTTTATATTTTGTTTAACACTCTGCTCAGAGTTTATATAATTCACACTCTCAGTGTTAATTTAACACTGGTGATTTTGCTGTGTATGCAATAAATACACAATATGCTAAATATCTACTCTCATATGGTTCGACTCTTGGGAGTCAAAAACATCTTCAAACTCTTAAAAAGCAATAGCTATGTTAACAGTACCTCGAGAAAAAAAGAAAAAGAAAAGAGCTGATTTATACTGATGTGTATTGCGAAAGGCATTATATCAATTATAAAAAAGTGTTAAGCGCTTGATTGTAGCCCCTTAATGTAATTTCTTTGTATGTTTATTTGCATTCTCTCAGGGTATGCAATGTTTATGATTCGATGTCAAGAGCAGAAAAAAAGAGTCAACTATGAAATCTCATGCAATGCGTTATTGGCTTTTAATAACGAACAGATTTGAATGGTTATCGTCTTGTAAACACGCCTAATGGCTGTTAAAATCTGTCTCAGTCGAGCGTAGATGAAAGCCACGCCTCTTAACCTTCCCAGAGTCCTCTCAGAATCAGGGTTTTTAGAGAACCGTACAGTTTAAATCCCACATGACCACCCTTCACAGCTCAACTGAGGAGCGTTTAATGAAGCTCCAGCGAGACGGAAATGTCCACATTCAGATTCTGCTTCAACTGCAGCCAAGAGAGTGGCGGTGAAGCTCAGGGCGAGACAGATAATTGTTTATTGTGCATAAATGTTCGGAGGAGCGCTTTTACTGGAATCCGTGGATGTGTAGGAGTCGGGAGTGATCTCTTGGAGCGGACACAGAGGGAGAGATTAGGCTTATTTAGTCAGTGGGCGAACCACATGAAAGCACCGAACGCCCCATTATTATGGTAACATAAGTTCTCATGGTAATAATTATTTGGCAATACATATTCGTTTGCCTGAAGGGACACACTCATCCCTCGATTGTTATTCCTCGCTCTTGATATTTGTGAATTTGGCCGTTAATGGCTTCAGCACGTCGTCCTTCATGTGAAAGCCTCTCTTTAGAATGGTGTACATGCTATACTGTGGCTATGAGGTGTTACATCTTCTTTCTGACTGCGCAAAAAAAAACAATGAGACCAAAACTGAAAGCTTCAGTGATATAATAAGACATTGGAGGAATCATCAGAAACGATGGCTCAATGACTGTACTCGGTGGGCGATATGGCAAACATTCACTTTATTTTATTAGTTAATCTTTGTTGTTAAATATAAGACTTAATATGCAAATTGCAAATAATATGTACAATTTAAGCTATTTAACAGCAGCATTCAAGTGTAAAAGAACACTACACAGACTTCATGAATTAAATATGCATGGATTCTTATTCAAGTGATTTTCTCTGTCTTTTGCTGTTTGATTAACATTAATGATAGGGTTGGGTATCGAAGAATTGAAGTATTCGAATTGAAACCGGGACTAACTTTTTGTTTTTTCCTCGAAGTCGTTCAAAAGTTAAAATTTCGATTCCTAGTTTCGATATTCACAGTCCGTCGACCGGAAGGAGAAACCGCTGAACAACACCAACGAAGAAGCGCCTACCGGAAGTGTTGGCAAGTGTTGGCGAGTTGAACATGAGTAGCTGACGTTGGTGGTCCAAAGTTTGGCTTCACTTTTCTAAAAATAACGAAATCTCGGCAAAATGCAAAATTTGTGACAAAAGGAGTATTTGTGACAGAAGGAGTATTTCCTTCAGAAAGACCATTGGTTAGCAAGGTTAGCTGAAACTTTTTTGACCCTGCCTCTTAAAAGAATTGAGAATCGATAGGAACCGAATTGAAACATGGAATCGGAATCAGAATCGTTCAAATTCCAGAATCGATAGCGAACCCTATTAATGACACAGGTTTATTAGGCTGCTGTCACTTTAAAGGATTTGTTCACTTTTGAAAAAACTTTTGCTGATAATTTACTCACCCCCATGTCATCCAAGATGTCCATGTCTTTCTTTCCTCAGTCGAAAAGAAATTAAGGTTTTTGATGAAAACATTCCAGGATTTTTCTCCATATAATGGACTTCCATGGGAACCAGACAGTCCAAGCTCCAAAAGATCGTTAATAACAGTTTCAGATGCAGCTTCAAATGTCTTTAAACGACACCAGACAATGAATAAGGGTCTTATTATGCAAAACGATGGGTTATTTCAAAACTTATTCCAAAAATGTAACTTTTCTAAGGACAAATGCTAGCCTTGCTCTATTCTGGAGGCGCGTTTCTAACGTCACGTAATACGTAATTACGTTCAAAAGGTCACGGGCGACGTAGCTGGAAGTACAGAGTCAGTAAGTTGAACACATAGGTTGAACGTGCAAACTAACTCAAACGCCGTTTACAAAAAAAAAAGGAATTAAAAGGTAAAATAACGATGTCGGACGATTTTGATTCTGTACTTCCAGCTACGTTGCCCGTGACCTTTTGAACGTAATTACGTATTAGGTGACGTCACAAACGCGCCTCCAGAATAGAGCTAGGCTACCATTTGTCCTTAGAAAAGTTACATTTTTGGAATAAGTTTTGAAATAACCCATCGTTTTCGCATGATAAGACCCTTATTCATCGCCTGGTGTCGTTTAAAGACATTTGAAGCTGGATCTGAAACTGTTATTAACGATCTTTTGGAAGCTTGGGCCATCTGGTTCCCATGGAAGTCCATTATATGGAGAAAATCCTGGAATGTTTTCATCAAAAACCTTAATTTCTTTTCGACTGAGGAAAGAAAGACATGGATATCTTGGATGACATGGGGTGAGTAAATTATCAGCAAAAGTTTTTTCAAAAGTGAACTAATCCTTTAAGACCAAATGCACAGATCTAGGACATGGGTAACACTTTACTTGAAGGGATGTGCATACGACTGACTTGGCAAAAAATGGCCTGATCACTGTGAAAGAAAAGAACACATCTCTGATTCAAAGGGACCAGTGAGGTTGAGGGAAAAAACAAACAAACATGCATGATGATTCATTAAAATAAAATCAACGAAATGATTATTTCATCCTCAACAAACTGGAGCAGATTTCGCGCATGACATATCACTTGATCAGATTACTTTAGTCAATTAACAAGCAGTGTGTTACTAAACTTACACCAAAATATCCAAGTTCAAACGGTAAAATTAAGTAATAACTACGTCTCAAAAATATGCTATACCTGTTTTACAGAATCCAAATGTTTTCATTTAATATTCAACAATATTATTGATCTGCCTGCATATAAATGAACTAAATGAATAACTTTTTTACAACAGAAATGAACCATCACTGAACTTGGACTGTGACGCTATTTTCTACTAGACAAAAACTCTGTTGCATATCTCTGTTAAGCAAACACTGTATTGTAAAGAGCGCTGTATAAATAAAGCTGACTTGACTGAAGAAGTGGAATGTGGATCTCAGAGCTGTAGTGATTTGATATGCGCATGTATAATAATGCTCCAGCACACGTGTCCATCCGCTAGTGGTGATGAAAGGAGATGTACTGTAGAAAGCAGAGCTCAGTTTGGACAACACCTTGTGTTCCTCATCATTAGCTGAGCGCTTCAAACACCAGCGAGATTAAAGGTCAGAGAAGAAAAGCTGGATGTAGCGAATGCTAATTAAAGTCGCGAGCATGTATGGCGAGGTATGGATTTAATTGCCGCATTTCACATGCAATTCCAGAGCTTTGGGTACATCTGAGAGATGTCTGTCGATGCCATGGGTTAGTGTGTGTGCTGCAGAAGTTCAAAAGACACTTGTCTATACAACCTTACAATGCATTATGGACGCTACTGCAACTGGATTCTTGCAGGCCCAAATAGTCGCAAGGGAATAGTACAGAAAATCTGTCATTATTTTTTCCAAAACATGCTCTAGAAATTTGCTCTTCTTTTATATTGAATATAGTGACCAGGGGCTCAAACATGACTACAAAACTAACTGCAATAGAATAAAAATGGCCACAAATAAAATTTTGTTTTAGATACATGACAGGTTATTAAAAAATGGAAACCCTCACCACCAACATTAAACATAAAAATGCCATACAATTAGATGCAATACATTATAATAAATGCTAATATAAACCAGATAATAAAACAAAATAAATCCATCCAATACAATAAGAACAATGTTTCTGTTTCTGTCCATTTGCGCAAACGATTTTACTGAGGCTTGTTTCCACCACAGAATAAAACATTTTAAAAGATACTGCGACTTTTAATCACACAAGTTAACATCTCACAATTCTGAATTTATAAATCGCAATTATAACTTTATAACGTGCAGTTGCAACTTTATTTCACAAATTCTGACTTTATAACACAGTTGCGATTTTATATCACGAAATTATGACTTTATAACGCACAATTGCGACTTTATATAACGCACAGTTGCGACTTTATAACACAAAATTATGACTTTATAACGCAGCGTTGAGACTTTTTATCACGAAATTCTGACTTTATAAGCAGTTGCGATTTTATATCACAAAATTATTACTTTAGAACGCACTGTTGTGAGTTTAAATCATACAATTCTGACTATAACGCACTGTTGCGAACTTTACATCACGAAATTATGACTTTAAAACGCACCGTTGCGACTTTATAACACAAAATTATGACTTTACAACGCAGCGTTGAGACTTTTTATCACGAAATGATGACTTTATACTGTAAGCAGTTGTGATTTTATATCACTAAATTATTACTTTAGAACGCACTGTTGTGAGTTTAAATCTTGAAATTATGAATTTATAATGGAGTTGCGAATTTATAACAAAATTCTGACTTTATAATGCACCATTGCGACTTTATATAACGAAATTCTGACTTTATAACGCAGTTGCGATTTTATATCACAAAATTATGACTTTAGAACGCACCGTTGTGACTTCTGAATCATTAAATTCTGACTATAACGCACTGTTGCGACTTTACATCATGAAATTATGACTTTAAAACGCACCGTTGCGACTTTATAACACAAAAATTATGACTTTATAGACAAGTTTCCTGAGTGAAATAGGCGGGCCACCATTAGCCTTTCGCTCTGCCAACGACTTCCGGTTAGCGTCTTTTACTGTCTTTGGTTAGCGTGCAGAAAAAGTAAACTATTGATGGTGTTACACGCCGACACGGCTCCGGGACATATTGTGCTGTTTGCGGTTGTAACAACTCGTGGCGATTGCTGAATGTTGACCATCAACCATCTACAAGGCGCCAATGTGGATCTTATCATTCGCGGAAGTCAACACAGTCTACTCATCATTATTACGCAGACGAATGTCAGCTTTTCCATAGAAAAAAAAGTAAGTCAATACCTTTATCCATTCCGAAGCTATTAATAGATATGTCAGGGGTGCGCGCTCTCAGAGCGTCAGTCGAATTTGAAGGGTTAAAGCATGCTTTTAGTGCAGGCAGGCTAGAGTGGATTACTTTTTAATTTTATTACTCTTCGTGTTCTGTTATAGATTAGCACAAGGATACATACAAACATCTTAATACAAGCATAAGATGGGCTAAAGTACCTTCCAAAGCACGGCGGCTGCATGGCTACAGGAACGTCCAGGTCCGGCGATACAGACCATATCCATGCCCATGATGTTACCTTACTTGGATGCGGAATGGTCAAAACACCATTTTTAACAATATTTTCAGTCGAATGTTGCCATTCCAAAGCCATGTTTACACTACTACTCAGCCTGTGTCGGAAGTTCTTGGCAGAATCAGGAAGTAAAGCGGAAGTGCCCGGGAAACTTGTCTATAACGCAGCATTGAGACTTTTTATCACGAAATGATGACTTTATAAGCAGTTGCGATTTTATATCACAAAATTATTACTTTAGAACGCACTGTTGTGAGTTTAAATCACAAAATTCTGACTTTATAATGGAGGTGCGAATTTATAACATAAAATTCTGACTTTATAATGCACCGTTGCGACTTTATATCACGAAATTCTGACTTTATAGCGCAGTTGCGATTTTATATCACAAAATTATGACTTTAGAACGCACCGTTGTGACTTTGAATCATAAAATTCTGACTATAACGCACTGTTGGGATTTTATATCACAAAATTATGACTTTATAATGCACCGTTGACTTCATAAGTGCGGCAGTGGCTCAGTGGGTCATGTAGGTTGTCTACAAACCGAAAGGTTGGTGGTTCAATCCCCGGTTCCACCTGACCAAGTGTCGAGGTGTCCATGAGCAAGACACCTAACCCCAGCTGCTCCCGACGAGCTGGATGGCGCCTTGCATGGCTGCCGTCGCCGTCGGTGTATGAATGTGTGTGTGAATGGGTGAATGTGAGGCAAATTGTAAAGCGCTTTGGTGGCCATTGGGTCTATGAAAGCGCTATATAAAATGCAGTCCAGTCCATAATGCACCGTTGAGACTTCATATCACGAAATTATGACTTTATAACACAGTTGCGACTTTTATCATGAAATTATGACTTTATAACGCACAGTTGTGATTTTATATCACAAAATCATGAGTTTATAACGCAGTTGCGATTTTATATTACTAAATTATGACTTTATAACACACAGTTGCGACTTTATCACTAAATTATGACTTTATAATGCAGTTGCGATTTTATATCACAAAATTATAACACACAATTGCATGTTACAAAGTCAGAATTGTGAGCTTTAAACATGCGATTTTAAGAAAAAAAGTCTGAAATGTGAGTTTATTTCTCGCAATTGCGAATTTATATCGCACAATTCTGACTTTATAACTCTTTATTATTAGCCTGACGTCGTAATACTCAGACTCTAGTCAGAATGCGAGTCTGATACTGCTCCATTGGGCTTTGATTATGAGGCGTGTTTCAACCGAACCAGAACAGAAAATGCCTCTGCACTCAGTTGGATCGACCTGCAACCAATCAGAACAACGAAGTAAGTGACATATGTTGAACCCCGTAGGAAGGACGGCAAAAAAACATATTTCCGATGGGTAAATGCCTTGTCCGCAGTTCTCTGTTCCTCTTTTAAAATGAATGCGCTGTCTACATCTTCTATAACAGATGCGATGGCTGAATCTACACATCTAATTCTCCAGTGGCGGCCATCATTGTTGTAAACGAATTCACGCCAAGCGCTCTTTGGTGACGCGGATGATTACGATACTGTTGATCATCTGTCCATCATTGTATAAAGCCAGCCCAGACAATGTGATTTGTCCGAACAGCTCTGGTTTGGGCTTAATTGCTTCACAACGGATTAAGTCCAGACCGAACTTCCCAAACACAATGTTGTGGGTGGGGCTAAGCTCGACTGGCATCTAGGCTACACAATTATGACTTTATATTGAGATGTAAGAAAAAAAGTCTGAATTGTGAGATAAAAAGTGTCAATTACCTTTTTTATTTTTTATTCTGTGTTGCGGAAACGAGCGTCCATTCGTTTCCTGAAAAGAGAGCAAACAAGAGGAAGAAGTTGTTTGGTGCGGAGGAGGCGCATGTAATGTGTATTAAACACAGACGTGTTCCCACCAAATGTGAGTGGGAAACAAGAGAGAGCAAAAACTATGTTTATTTTGTGCCTCAGAAAAAAGGAATTAATTATCAGTGGTCCTCTCAAAGGTTATGTAGAAATGGGGAAAAGCGCCTGTGAACTCTTTTCTCACACACTCAAAGTGTGTTCTTTTGATGTGGAAGCATTGTGTAATTTAATAGGCCTGTGTTTTCACACAACATCTGCTCGTCAACCTGACATTCAGCGCTCTGTGTTGTGGAGAGAAGAGAGAAAGAGCGAGTGTTTGAGCTGAGACTGAGGTAATGAGAGGCTCACCCTGAACGTGTACAACATCTACAGTGTGTGGAGTTCAGCTCGCCAGAAGAATGAAGCTTATTCTTCTAAACCTGAAGCCAGTGTAATGGCGTAGAGTCTGAGCAGATTAAATCTAATGTTTAACACATGGCCTCAGTAACACACAAGAGAGGAGAGAGATAAGCGCTCAGACACACACACACACACACAAACACACTGGGCCAGGAACGGAGGGGGCGGAAGAGTAAGTCCAACACCTCAGGTGATTTATGAAGATGAAGGATTTATGAAGAAACTTTCACACTCCGGTTTAACAAGACACTCATAACTGTAACTGGACCATAGATCACTACAGACAATAATTTGTTTCGATACTAGTTTTGATGAAGTAATTTTTCAAGTCAAAAATGTATTTAAAAAAAAGTAGTTGTGTCAGTTTTAATTAAATAGAAAACAAATATGTATTTCTTATAAATTTTTTAAAAAAATCATGTTTTGGATTTGGATTCTGTGATTTGACTCTTTCTGATGTTTTATTAGTTATTAGTCGCCTGTCTCAGTATAATACAATTGTGAAATGACAGTTAAAAATGTTTAGGTATACAAAATTAATAGTAAATAGTATAAAACTCTCTTTATATCTTCATAACAATTATAAGCAGGTTCAATTTGAGAAGTTACTTTTCCACATCATCAAATCTCACTTCCCTCAATACATTAATATTCTCAAATCTATCCTTCTCAACATCTTCAAAAACATTATTTAGATCAGCTATTTAGATATTTCTAATCTCTTAACCTGATCATTTTCTGATCAGTCGATTAAAGGTTTGGTTAATCTACCGCAACTTCTGTCATTATCCTTTCAATGTTTTATTTTAAAAAATTTTATAAAATACAAATAAATAAATAAACACAATCCATCCATCCAAAGTTCCATCCACCAATCCATCCATCAATCTACCCATCCATCCCTCCATCCATCCACCAATCCACTAATCCATCCATCCACCCATCAATTTAACCAATCCATCCATCCGTAGATCCATCCACCAATCCAACCATTCATCCATCCATGCATCCATCCACTCATCCACCAATCTATTCCTCCATAGATTCATCCACCCATCCACCAATCTACCCATCCATCCATCCAACAATCCACCCATCAACTCATCCATCCACCCAACCATCCATCCATGCATCCATTCAATCATCCACCAATCCATCCACCAATCCATCCACCAATCATTTATATACCAATCCATCAACCCACCAATCCATCCATCCATTCATCCATCCATCCAACAATCCACTCATCCACCCATTCAACTATCCATCCATGAATCCATTCAATCATCCACCAATCTATCCACCAATCCACCCATTCATCTACCAATCCATCCATCGATCCATCCAACAATCCACTCATCCACCCATTCAACCATCCATCCATGCATCCATTCAATCATCCACCAATCCATCCACCAACTAACCATCCATCCATCAACCAGTCCATTAACCATCTACAATCCATCCACCCATAGATCCAACCACCAATCTATCCATTCATCCATCCATCCATCCATCCATATTAAGGGTAGATGTTGTGAGCAGGTGTAAGCACTCAGGAGAGGTTGGGTGAGTTTAAACAGACAGGATCTTTTTATTTAAGGCCACAATTAAGGCCAATGACAGGCAATAAAACAAACAAACAAAAAACACTATTCAGAATCTTCAAAGCAAATCTTCCTTTACACAAATCAACCGGAGACGCCAGTAAGACACAAAGATGGTATGTCAAAGCTATGTTCCTCTTAAACTAAACAAACAGATACGTAATTAACAAAGACATGTAGTGTGGTCATTGTAAATGGTTAGAAATGAGAAGTAAATGACATGGTTTCTTTTCTTTATTTTTGAATCAGCAAGATATGTATTGTATTAGTATTAGATGTTCAAAATTGTGTACACAAAAGCTTTGGGATAACTATGCGGTTTTGTGGTGAAAGGTTAGGTTAACCGCTGATTAAAAAAAAAAAACAATATGAGGATTAACAGAACACATTGATATGTTAGACAAACAAACACAGGCCACATTTGCACTCAGTCTTTATGCACTAGAATAGGTAACGCTTCGCCGCTGTGATGCTATGTGCCCCGTCACAATCCAATCCACAATCCATCCACCAATCCATCCACTTATCCACCCACCAATCTGCCCATCCACCAATCCATCCATCCACCAATCCATCCATCCATCCATCAATCCAACAATCTACCCATCCACCAATCCACCCATCTATCCACCCATGCACTCGTCCACCCACCAATCTACCCATGCACCAATCCATCCATCCAACAATCTACCCATCCACCAATCCACCCACCAATCTGTCCATCCATCCATCCATCCATCCATCCATCCATCCATCTATCCATCCATCCATCCAACAATCTACCATCCACCAATCCATCCATCCACCCACCCACCCACCAATCAATCAATCAATCCATCAACTCATCCACCCACCTATCTACCCATCCACCAATCCATCCACCCACCAATTCATCCACTCATCCACCCACTAATCTACCCATCCACCAATCCACCCACCCATCCATCAGAAAATAATAACAGGACACACTATTTTTCCTTTCTTTGCACTTGCCTCAGAACATTTGTATGCCATGTTTAAACAATGGTGTGTTTACCTGTGCAGACTTGGCCAGCTTCTGATTATACTCCTTCTCGAGATGCTTCAGCTTGCTGTTGGTCTGTAATGAAAGAGAAGACAAGAGAGGAGTGTGTTAGAGACACACGACACCAGCGAGATGCTTTGCCGTGACCTCTGCGGCTGGCATGCGTGTGAGTGTGTGTGTGTGTGTGGCTGGAGCTCTGGGCTCAGGGCCAGGCCTGACACCACAACAGCATACGGGCCTTTCATCAGAAGCCAACTTATCACCACTTAACAGGAAGAGAGAAAACAATCTCACAACGTTATCTGCAAAACAAGAATATGACATGAAAAAAACCCCCGCTGTAAGCCTTTATGAGCAAGAACATGAAAAGAGACAAAGAGATAAAGGAGTATATACGAGGGTTATTTTTGTGAAAAGACAGATGCGCTTTTGTGGCTTGCTCACAGATCTGATATTAGTAAGAGATTGACAGAAACAAGGTAGTGTTTACCGCCGGTTGATGTTCTCATCATCATAAAGATGCGACTCTCAAACAGTTTGCCTCAGCCAAGCAGGTCGAAGATAGCATGAGGCCTTATTACTTACTTTATCTCAATGTCAAAAGCTGTACTGTTCTTAATTTTTTATTTGCATCATAAGATCAATTTGACCTAATTTTGTCTCTGTAATATATGTAGCTGTGACTGCATTAAGTTGAACATCAACATTTTTTAGTTTCTATTTGTTATGAAGTGAAAAAAGACCCTTGTTCAGTGTTGGGGAAAGTTACTTTTAAAAGTAATACATTTCAATATTGAGTAAAAAAATAACTAATTGAGTTGCTTTTTATGGAAAGTAATCCGTTATGGTACTAATGTACTTTTTCTCACTGGGGCTGGGCTTGTGTAAGTTTTTAAATAACACACACCACTGATCATATAAATGACTGGATTGCTCACTGACATCATAAAAAGTAAATCCATATTGGTACTCCCAAGTATTCCCTAATATTCTATTGATTATTAGGAAATCGTCTGATTATAATTAGAAAATATTACCTAACGAGTCAGTGTTTTTATATCTGAAGTCTCCCTGTACGTTCTTACAATGCAAATGTCCTAAACATTTAAATGCTTATTTGTTTAAATCATGAATTTAAAAGTAACTTTCATCTTCCTTACGGTATTGAATATTAGATCAGCGAATGAACGAAACACCTCAGCGTTTATATTACAAATGTCACAGTGATTCTTCTGAAATCTGAATATAGACGCTTTGTAAGGTTACGTAATTATGTTGTGTTATATAATACCGCTTTATTCAGTCTATTTATTTCCCTTCATAACACATTGGCTGATGTATAAATATGTTATGATGTAAAAGTAAATGCACATTGTTCATATATTCCCTCATATTATCCCTAGTCATGTCTAGAGCTATCATTAGCATTCTCACTCATCTCAACGGTAACTGCTCAAATGTGGGATCAAAACGGTGCAATCTTTCTTTACAAGTAAATGTCACGCTAAGAAAACTGTTGAAACAGTAATGAAATATTTGTGGTTTATATGTGGTTATATAAAACGAACCTTCCAAACCAATCCAAGTCAAAAAGTCTTGGACCAAATGCTCTAGTGTGGAAAAAAACATCGGACAACATTTGAAAAGTGGGTTGTTGAGGTTGATGCTCCTGATTCAGCAGGCCAGAGACATCACCAAATGATCTACAGCTAAAACACACACACATCTACAGGAAACCTACAAGCAGATGCTCACTCTCTGGTCCTGTCAGCCACTCGATGTGCCCTCGAGCCCTTCACACTGACAAGAGAAACAAAGCAACTCCAGCTTCAAGAAAAAGCATATGCTTCGTTTTTCGCTGCTTGTGTTGCCATAGAGACCTTACATTACTTTAAAGGATTGGTTCACTTCAGCGTGAAATTTCCTGATAATTCCACGCCATCCAAGATGTTGATGTCTTTCTTTCTTGAAGGTTTTTGAGGAAAACATTCCAGGATTGTTATCCAGTGACTTCAATGGGTTCGAACGGTCGAAGTCAAGTCAGCTTTATTTTTAAATGCAGTGTTTCAAAGCAGTGATAACAGGAAAATAATGCAACAAAGTTTGTTTCCAGAAGAAAATAGCACCACAGTCTAGCTTAAGTAAGTTCAGTGATGGTTCAGGAAGGTCCAAATGTGAGTTTCAGTGCAGCTTCAAAGTCTCGACACGATCCAGCCGAGGAATAAGAGTCTTATGCCTGGTTCAGACTACACGATTTTAGCCCGATTTTGGCACGGTCCATTTGAGGTAGGGTGTCGTGGGGATTCGTAAACGACAACGGGCGTCGGGACGCAAGATTCGAATCATATCCAGATTCAGATGATATCTTTTTTAACGGTCGACCACAACGCTTCCGTCACATGTATGAGGTTGACCAATAGGAGCACAGAAGCTTTTCCGTACACAACTTTCAAAAATGGCGAAACGAAAGAGAGACGATGGTGTTAACGTTAAAACTAAAAGTAAAAATATTTAAGAAAACAATATTTTACCTCAAGTTCTCTTTGGAGGATTGACAGCCCATTCTGTCCTCTTCGAGCAATCCAGGAATCGTGTCCATTGTCGGGTTTTCTTTCTTTTTTAACTTTTTTCTGAACACAGCACAGCCAATACAACACTCACCACTTTATTCATTGTTTGTTTACGTTCGTTTCCAGAAGTCACTCGCTACTGAGTTTCGCCTTCTAGATGACATCACGCGCGCCGTTAACGACTGGTCAGGAAACAACGTGTAGTCTGACATGTGTCTTGTCCACGACACGACAAGATTTTGGTCAAAAGTCAAATTTTGGTCAAGTCAAAATCGCATAATCTGACACAGTGACTATCGTAACAGACAGAAAAAATCGTGTAATCTGAACCAGGCATAATCTAGACAAACCATCCGCCATTTTATACAAAACATGGACATTTATATACTTTATAGCCACAAATGCTCGTTTGCACTAGCTGTGATGCGCCACACGTTACATAATCAGGTTGAAAGGTCAAGCGTGACGAAGGCGGAAGAACGACAGAGTGTTTATGGACGTGCTTCATGGACGTGCAAGACGAGCATTAGTGGTTAAAAAGTACATAAAATAAGTAGTATAAAATGGAGGATGGTTTGTCTAGATAAGACTCTTAATCCTCGGCTGGATTGTGTCGAAGACTTTGAAGCCGCACTGAAACTCACATCTGGACCCGTTGGACCCCATTAAAGACACTATATGGAGAAACATCCTGGAACATTTCCCTCAAAAACCTTCATTTCTGTTCAACTGTAGAAAGAAAGACATGAACATCTTGGATGACGTGGGGGAGAGTAAATAACCAGGACATTTTAAATGAAGGGTAATGGGATGTTTGTGTGAAAGAACTGTCATTATAACATCCTAAGACGTTTTGAAGGGCAAATGTCGGCCTTTCCTCAAGCTCAAGAACTCACTGTAACCCTCATGTCATCCCAAATGTTTTTATGTCCATTATTTCCACTGTACGCAAAAGTATATGTTTAGCTGAATGTTCATGCTGCTCTTTCCCAAGAGGACAGACACTGTAGAGATCTAACAATCCCTACATTTTGTATCATACTAATAGGATGGTGCTTTTATTTACCTTTTTTTGGAGCTTGAATGTCACTATGTTTTTGTTTTATGGAAGAGCACAGCTTAATGATTCTTCTAAATCTCTCATTTGGTGTTCAATAAAAGCAAGTCATGCAGGTTTGGCACAGCATGAGTAAATGATGAAAGAGTTTTCATTTTTGAATGAACTAAGACCAGACGATTCAAGGATGCTTGATTGATCTGCACTGACACACTCGCACAAGATAGAAAAACACAACCAGTTAGAGTAAGAAAGCTGGGAAATGAACTGCTTTGAGTGTGTTTTCTTGCAAATATCTGTACCTTGCCAAAGGCATCTTACAGCTACAGGCGCTTTGAGTTCGTATCAGGTGTTTTAATCACTTCACAATCCCGAGTCCGCGGCCTTTGAAGAGCGAACGCTGTGTTTGAACAGTACTGTATTTGAAAGCACAAAGCATGCAATGCTAAGCCAAACTTCATTAGCGATCTAATTCTGGAGCGGAGCAATCACAACCAGTCCAATCATACACATTAAAACAGATGGAAAATAAACAGCACCTACAGGGAGTATGAGATGAGATGTAATTATTATTTCTTTCAAAATAGAAACAATTAGGTTTGATGGTGTACTAAGTACAAGGCTGGCAGGCATTTCTCCACAGTTGTGTGTTTAGAGGACAATTTTAGGGCTTGCTCCATTGGATTGTGTACATTGGAGAGGAAGACGTTTTTTTTTTTAGTAAACAAGCAATGCGTGTTCACATGTCTCCAAACTGCCTTGGGTTTATTGGTTCCTGGTGTTGGGGAAAGAAAAAGCAGGATGAGGACAAGTTTAAAGGAATTGTTCACCCAAAAATAAATTGTCTGTCATCATTTACTCACCCTTGTTCATTTCAAATCAGTATGAGTTGTTTCTCTTTCACACAATGAAAGTAGGCTATACAAAGACCAACGGTTGTCAAACTCCAATAAGGGCTAGAAAATCCCATCAAATATTATAAAAGCAGAGGTGGGAGTAAGACACAAATATGCAAGTCATAATCTAGCTAGACAAGTCCAGTCATGTCAGTGGCTCACCTCAAGCAAGTCAAGTGCTAAGTTTACCAAGTTCAGACACATTACCTAATGGTACAATTTAAGGTTATTTGACTTGTGTCCTCTAATAATGATTTGCTCTCTAAAATCTTATCACACATAACTGAGAGGCAGCTTTAGAAACACATTTGTCAGTTGAAAAAAAATTGCATTGCAAGACAAATTACTATTATGCAAAATATATTGATGAAATATAATTAAAAAACATCATCTATCACATGTCATTATTTGTGCGATTTATGTTTGGCGCGTTAAAGGAATTATTCACTTAAAAATGAAAGTTCTGTCATCATTTACTCTTTGTTTCAAACCTGTACAAGTGTATTCTGTTGTACTAATAAGAAGATATTGCGAAGAATGGATCCCATTGACTTCCATTGTATTTTTTTCTCCCTACACAGCGAAATCCCCAGTGTTAAATTAACGTTGAGTGTTAAATTAAGTGAATAATTAAGTGAATAATTGAGTGACGATTGAGCATTACTGAAGACACCTGTTGTTAACAAGCAGAATCACTGAAGGAGAAAACCGTCAATTTTAAGTCACCATTATGGTGATCAGTGTTTGGTTTAGTTGGGCTCTTGGCTCTTAAATCATTAACTTTAGATTTTGTTTGGCTGCTGTATGTGAGTTATAACAGCCAGATGAACAAATAGAAAAGGTGATCTGATGGTGTTGGTTGTGTTTTAACATAATCATTAATTGACCTGAATCACTGAACTCAAGAGCATAAATTCTGAGTTAAATTTACGTTATGGATTTTAGCAGCACAGTCATTTTAGAACATACCATTTTTAGCCTTTTCAATGAAATCCATACGATCAAATAAAAAATGCAAAAAAATATTTTATGCAGGCACACACAGACATCAAGAATGAGCGTATAAATCTCAGCAATGGTGACAAACAGATCACCTCTGAACATAAGATCATTATTTATTCATGCAGCAATGCATGATAGGAGCCACAAATGAGTTTTGATTGGTGGCACCCAGAATGCACTGCAACATGCTTTATAATTGTCACCATTGTTGAGATTCACAGGCTAATTATTGATGTCTGTGTGTCTTATTTTTTTTGTAAAATTGTATACATTTTTTTTTATTTTGAATACATTGTAAACGTTAAAAATGTTATGCTGTATAAGTTCACTGCTGCAAAGTAAACCTAACTCAGAAATTAGGCTCTAAACGAGCTCAGTGATTCCGGTCAAATGATTGCGGAATAATGATTATTTTAAAACACAACTATCACCATCAGATCACCTTTTCTATTTGTTCATCTGGCTGTTATAACTCATGTACTGCAGCCAAACAAATCTAAAGTTAATTAATTAAGGGTCAAGAGCCCGACTAAAGCAAACACTGATCATCAGTATGAGTAAGTAAATTTTGTAAATGTTTTACTGTGTTTCAGTTTAGCATTTTCATTTACTTGGCAACAGTAACTTTTTGGGTGAATGAGGATAAATATTGAGGATAAATATTGAAAATTGCTGGAAAACAAGCCATATTTTATATGACGAAAACAAACAAACATTTTTACTCTTGATGGTTACTTGATGGTTTATTTGATAAAAATGCATGCATCTATCAAATGCATAAATATGAATATCATCAAAACTGAATGTATTTTTCCATCTACCATTGCTCAGCCCTATTGTGAACAAGCCAAGTCAGTGAAGGTGACACCACGCTAATGAAAAAACGGATCAATCCTCACTTGTCCTTCCTCGTCCTCAAGCATCACACTGACAGGTGTGGCTACAGTGTTTGATTTTCATCAGGACTTCCGAAGGGAAGTTTTTGGGCAGGGATCAGTCACACCTCTGTTAGCAGGTGGATCAATGGACTGGCGGCAGGGATCATGGGAACACAGCCATTAATGCATCTGAGTGAGGACTTAGGCTGCCGGGTGATTTATTGGCCTCTCATGGTTTGAGTTGGGACCTCCT
This sequence comes from Hybognathus amarus, assembly GCA_030378365.1. Taxonomy (NCBI): domain Eukaryota; kingdom Metazoa; phylum Chordata; class Actinopteri; order Cypriniformes; family Leuciscidae; genus Hybognathus; species Hybognathus amarus. The sequence continues at coordinate 407,346 of JAQIUQ010002479.1, read as the reverse complement.
GTGATCCGTCCCATTTGATGACCTTTGGTGCTGATTTTCCGCCAGGGGCAACAACACAAAGGCCAGCTTAGGGATTCAATAAGAGCCTTTTATTTGGATGCTGACCCCAGAGCCAAATCTCCATCTGGTGGTGTGATTCAAATCACCTTCATTTATACAGCATTTTTACCAATATAGATTGTTTCAAAGCAGCTTCACAGTGATAATAGGAGATTACAGGAACAGAGATTGTTTGGCTTTACAGCAGCTCTAGAATAAAGTTATTGTCCAACTAAAGTTAGAGCGCTCAGCTTTCAGCAATTCAATTCAATAATTCATAAGTGTGTAGAGTTCATCTGTAGACAATTTTATAACTGTTAACTATCCACTTTGAGGAGAAAACATTGCCTGCTTCCCAACACCATCTATCATCGCCCTTCAGCTGGAGGAGGAGGACAGACTTATCACTCAATGCTGATCAAGTTCCCGTTGACAGGTGGCCTTTGTCCCATCATGCATTAGTTTGTCTAGCACTTCATTTGTGTCTCTTTGGTGATAGGTGGAGGATGGTCTCAGCTGCACATGGGCCGCCCACAGATTGACCATTCACAGACCATCTGGTCCACATTGCACACATAGAATGACTTTCTCAAAATTGTAAGCTGCAGTCTGATTGGCCAGTAGTCAGTGTGAGGTTCATGTTTTTTTGACTGTTAAAAAATATAGAAGTAGTGTGCGTGAGGTCACCCGTAGTGCTTCTGAAAAGCATTTTTGAAGCCCAAAGTGAGTGGAGCTGGCCGTCGCCATCTTGGCCGTGCGTCACTCCCGGATAAACGAAAATGTGCGGCGAGGCGGATTAGCTGAGCTGACGTGATGCTAACAAGACCGCAAACAAATGGCTAGCAGTGACACCAGCGGCAATCCACCTGTCACATAAGTGGCCACGCCCTTAATTATGCACAACTTTAAGGCTTTAAATAATTTAAACGCATAAGTTACAAACAAAATCAGTAGCGCTTCCTTTTACAGTACTTAAAGTGTACTTACAGTGTACTTACCTAGAAAGTACTGGCTAATATAAGGTAAGCACATGTTTAGGGTTAGTACTAGTTATTATCCAGTTATTGTAGTTACTAAAATAAGTACATAGTATTTACATGGGTAACTGGACTGTAAAAGGAAGCTCACAGTCGTCATGAAGGGCAACATTAGCGTCTAAGCCCAATATTTTGCACCAGGCTGTAAACATGTTTTTTTTCTGCTGTAAAGTTGGGAATTTTAACATGGGGGTCTATGGGATTGACTCTCTTCTGGAGCCTGTCTCTAGTGGCCAGTCGATGAAGTGCAGCTTAAGTCACTTCTGTGTTGGATTCGAGAGGGAGAGAGAGAAAGATAAAGAGAGAGAGAGAGAGGTTGCCGCTTGATCCAATCCAGTGAAAAAGAGTAATAGATCTAATAGGGAATGTTATATTGGTGGCAAGTGGGGCGGGGCCGAGAGCTGTGGGAACAGAGCGAGTGATAATGAGCTATTGAAGGATAAAAGGAGGAGAGGACCCGGCCTGGACAATTTATGTTGTTTTATTATATTTATAAGCTGCAGTTGGTCATTCCGTGAGATTTGGGTCTGGTGAGGCCCGCATTAGCAGTGCCCTTGTCCTGCTTCCCACAATTTTACAGTAAAATACATTTAGTTTTTTACCGGCTATTTTAAAGTGGTTGTCGGTAAAGATTTTAGGAATTTAGCATATTACTTTAATTTATATTTAATGAATATTTAATTTCAATCTGTACAACATTTTTTGCTTTTTTTCAAACTGCTTCTAAACATCACACTAAAAAGATTGGTAGCTTTACATGTCACTTGATCAATTCCTAAGTGACGTTTCTTGGTCAAAATAAGCTGCTATATGGACCACACTTCATGCTGGGGGTCCTATTGTAACACATGGTCTAAAGCGCACGCCACAAGTGCCCTTAGCTTGTGTCCAAATTCACTTTTGCTAGTTTAACGACGGGAAAAATGGTCGGTGCTCCCGGTGCATAGTCTAAAAGTGTCGTCTATATTCTCTTAATGAGTAATGGGTGTGATTTGGGCAATAAACCAATCAGAGTCTCGTCTCCCATTCCCTTAAAAAGCCAGTTGCGCTCGTCCATGGCGCAGGGCTCCAGACTAACTTCTTTTCCTAGGAGCGCTGTTGCCCCTGACTGAAAATTTTAGGAGCGCAAGCAGAAAATTTTGCGGCACACCTTAAATCAGCTTGCAATGCAATTATACAAATTTTCCCCAAAATAACTGTAATACTGACAAATTCTTTAATAATAAATAGACTTAACATTATGATATGCTGTTTTATTTTAAGTTCACAGGGCTCCAGATAAATAAGAGTTTTCCAACATCTTTACAGGATGGTCTCAGCTGCACATGGGTAGCCCACAGATTGACCATTCACAGACCATCTGGTCCATATCAGCCCGATCTCATGAAAGTTAGTATTTATGTCACGAATGTCATTTCTCGTGGCATTTATACGCGAAAAACAGTTTTTGCGTGTATATGGCACGCGACTTTCGCGTACATATGATACGCACTTTTTGGCGTATAATATGCACAAACTCCCCACCCCCTCCCCCCTAAACCTAACCCAGGGTTTTTTAGTGCGTACCATATACACGAAAAAAACATTTTTGGCGTATAAATGCCACGAGAAATGACACTCGTGGTATAGATACGCATTCATGAGACTGTGTTGTCCATATTGCACACAAGAATGACTTTCTCAAAATTGTTAGCTGCAGTCTGATTGGCCAGTCATCACGTTTCACATTTTGTGAGATCCATGTTTTTTGACTGTAAAAAATATACACAATACACCAATCAGAGTCTCATTCCCTTTAAAAGCCAGTTGCGCTCGTCCACTATTTACATGGCGGAGGAATTTACAAGTGGAAAAACTGAGGTCACGCAACCTCTTGCGTGAGGTTAAAGCTGTGTGTGTTTCTGTGTGTGTGAGGTTAAAGCTCAAGAGACAAGCTGGATTCCACCATTTCTCAATGTACACTATTTAAATCTATTACATTGCAATCCTTTTATTTTTAAATGTTTGTGCACTGATGCTTGTCCCTGTGTGTGTAATAAGAGTGTGCGTGCGTTGTGGAGCCGCCTAGAGGCAAATGTTACTAATGCGCTCTTTAAATAACAAAAGAAATACTGTGCCATTGACTTCAGACCAGGTTTCAGTTCCTTAAAGTAACAATGTTCCTGAACACACACCTGCTTGTCAGACCAGCACACAAATGGGCCCAAATTCATTGCTATTTAAACAATAGTACATGAAAATGAAAACTGTGTCGAGCTGACACTAGCAAAACACACTTGCGTCGCGCCTGGCCTGCATTGAGCCGGGTTTATGATAGGGCCCTGATTGTCACAAGTCGATCTGTCCAAGACTAGGTCGAGGATTTCTTATCCAGTGAGATATAAAAGTCTCTTAGCGAGCGGCCAATGGCATTGTGGGTCGGCAGTGGCTCTTCTCCGCAGCTCTACACTGCCGGTGTGTGGCAGGCTTTTCTTGTGTCACCGACTTTCCCAGCCATCGTGAAAGAAACAGAACGAGGAAAAAAACGGAGGATGGGGAAAAACGGCATAACTTTCATCTCGGCAGAAGAAAGAAAAATAGAAATCACCAAATCCATCCACATGCCTGGCTGGTCTAAATCTGATTTTCTGCTATTAAGCTCCATTTCCCTCTCTCGATCTGCCACTCCGAGGTGATGGGGAGGTGTCTTTGATCATATTCTCCCACTGTTTTGCTCTCTGTAATCCATGACCAAAAATAATGGGATTTGGTGTATCTCCAAATGGCAGAGAAACCAGTTGACAGAAATTAATAAGTTTGCAGGGACAAAAAAAGTGAAGACAAACAATGACAACATCATCCCCCAAAAATAGCACCATCCTCCGTCAGGAGTGAAAGAACGAGAGAAAGAATGAATCATAATGTTAAACAGACACTAAAAATGGTGCATTAACAAAACAAATAAATAAAATAAAGTTACAAAGAGGTAGCATCCAAACTTGGGGCAGAATGACAGCTGACAGGCGTGCCGTGGGGAGCGGGGTATATAACACACTGATGCGTCTTCGAAGTGAGCGAAGTGTGTTTACCGCGTTCTCCGAGACAGCCGCACGCTCCTGATTCACTGTAATCCCTCCTGTCACTGCTCAATGGAAACCTTGTACCACATATCCTTCTTTGTCAACATGTGCAATCATCTTGACCAGTTTCCTGCCAGTATTTGTGAAACGGTCCTTAAGCTTTATTGTTTGCGTTCATATTCTGCCCTGTTCGTTTCAATGTGACAATTGACTGTTTCAAGAACAATTTACGCCCAAACGTGCTTTACTCAGTAGGGTTGTCAAACGATTAATCACGATTAATCGCATCCAAAATAAAAGTTTGTGTTTACATAATATAAGTGGGTGCACTGTGTATAATTATTTTATATATATAAATACACACACATGCTTGTATATATTTAAGAAATATTTTCATGTATTTACTGTATATAGATTTATATATAATTTATATTATATATAAATATTTTATAAATAATATTTTTTCATAAATATACATGCATGTGTGTGTATTTATTAGTGCTGTCAAACGATTAAAATATTTAATCGCGATTAATCGCATTAATGTCATAGTTAACTCGTGATTAATCGCACATTTTTATCTATTCTATATATCTTTTGATTTCTTTTTTTGTTACATTATTTTTTCTCATTTTAATGCTCTTATCAACATGGAAAAGTGGATTGGCTTGTTTAGTGCAAATGTTTTTTTTATTATTATTATTGAAAATAACATTGGAATAGTGTTAAATTTCACACTATATAAATAATCTCTCACACAATGTAACACTGTCTACCAATAAAAGGGTGAAAAAAATACTGACAGGTCCTAATATTGACGAGGGGGTGGAGAATTCGCATCAGCTGTGTGTGTGCTTGGCCATCATCAAGTGGTGTTTCAGACTGGACGTGCTGTGATGATGATAGCTCAGTTCACAACGACAAAACACACAGATCACTTGGTCTTGTCAATGGGACAGTTTGGCAACCTTTTAAAAGTAAACTTTCCAATTCAGAATCTTAGGGCATCCATTTCGGTGTCTCGCGCTCGTCATCCACTTAAAACGTAATGTTACTATTTGGCCGGCTCGCAAGCCCAAACATCCTCGCGCTGTGCTCTGAAACCCATTCATTTGAATGGCTTGCGCCGCGCGAGGACGTTTTGTTGCTTCTTCGACCAAAGAGCAAGCGGATCTAGCTAGATCGAAAACAAAACAACAGGCATGCCACAAACACACGTTTCGGCTTTGACTGGATGACGAGCGCGAGACGGCGAATGGATCAGGACGCATGCCGCGTCCTGTTGCAAAAGCATGTGACAAAAAGACCGTTAATCGCGCGATAAAAAAATTAACGCCGTTAAAATGGGTTTGCGTTAACGCCGTTAATAACGCATTAAACTGACAGCCCTAGTATTTATATATAAAATAATTATACACATATATTATGTAAACACAAACTTTTATTTTGGATCCGATTGATCGCGATTAAACAGCCCTATTACTCAGGGGCTGAGTACACTGACACAAGTTAACACGACATCTAACTGATACTGACAGGTAACTTTGTGGGCGGATCTTTGACGCTGTTGCTATTTTACCGGCGGGATAAATGACCCTTGCGCCCGACGCAAGTTTAGCAAACCAATAAGAAAACGGAAACAAACCAATAGGAGCGTCATATCACTTCCCTTTAAGAGCGTGATGAACGAGGTGCACTTGTTCCATGGCGCAATACTATTTTAACGGCACATTTACCAGATGTGCTTCACAATCGGTACACAGCTGAGGAGAACGATGTTCCCGTCAGGGCAGCAAAAGAAAGAGAAGAGACATTGGGGATGGGACAAACATACCCAAATTAGCTTCGATTAAATATGCATATAATAATTTGGGTAAATGTGTTAGCTTTATGCCAATTTTTCGCATAGTCATGGACACAACAATGATTTCCCTCGTGTTTTAATAGTTTTCCTTATAATAATGTATCATTTGCAAAAAGTAAAATGCATCTGTGTTGATGAGAGAATCATCTACAGCGTATACACGTTTGTTCACACTCTGTATTATGGCCAAGCATGCACGCCTAAATACTGTAGCATCTGAATGAACGCGCAACGCGCCACTGACTTTAGACTAGTTTTTTTCTGGTCAGTGGTGCAATTGTTTTCTGGAACTGCAAAACAGCACTAGGGATTGTTTGCGCCGAAACACGCCTCCTTTTGCGCCGATCCGCCAAGGGGAGCGCAAGTTTATTCCCTAGTTTACCGACGTGCGTCTGTGGAGCGATAAGTCCGCTTCTGCGCGGGTGCAAAATAGGAATGATAAATGTGTCAGTGTACAAAGTCATTTGCGCCGGGTGCAAGATCGGGCCCTTTATGTGTTTTGGCCGTTCGTTTTGAAAAAACGCAAACTTTTGAAAAGTTTTCAAAGTGTTTGTAAGAGCAAAAAGTGTTCAAAGTGTTTTTGAAAACAGTCAAAATCGTGAATCTCTGAAGATAATGACGTCATGTACACGTAGTTCAGCCCTTTAACCGCAGTAGTTTCATCGCCATCTACTGCCAGGCAGCAGTATACAGCGCTTTTAGACGTTTTCGTGGATCAGTGTGAACAGGGATTGTTTTGACACTAGGTTGTCTGTACAGGGAAAGCGAACACTTCACAGTCTTACACATATCGTTGTCATGTAAACGTACCCGGCAGACTCCTTTTGCTTTGCTTAGCAGCTAAGATTAGATTAGTTTTCAGCTAAACCTTAGGTGAAAACTAATCTGAAATCAACTATTAACAAAAGAGTTAGGCGTGAATGCAGTCTTGGGATAATGTCTTTCTGATATGTCTGTACAGGCTATAGCAGTGAACGTTTCTGGGGGATGTTTGTGGATGGTGGGCAAACACTGTGTAAATAGACAGCGGGTGACAGCTTCCTCCCGGATCATTCACAAATACACTACATATGTATTTACATTCGATTCAACTAGCGTAAGTTCGGATGCTTTCACCATACATGGCTCTTCACTTTGGCTCCTGCTAGCTAGGAAAAAAAAGCATACGCTGACTTTTCAAAGCAATATCTCTTACGGTACCTCTACCACTGTCTTCCACTTTTCTTGTGTTCTTTTGTCACAGTGGGGAAACCAAAATAACTACATCAGTTTTGAGCCGCACACCTTGTTCCCATGGAGATCTCATGCATGTACAGAAACCATGTACCTGGAAGCATAGATGCATTACCATTTGTGTAAGAGAAAGAATATATATTAATAAGAACATAAAAGTAGGGCTGTGATGCGGAAAATGCGTATGCAATCCATGCATAGAAATGGAATTGACTGTATAATGCAGAATATCACTGAATAAACCCAAAGTAGGCCTGCACACTTAATCAGATTGCAATATGGACTAGAGTCTGTGAATATTAAATGCAACAAGAAAGCTGTTTAAATATGAAGCCTGCTTGCACGGTTTCATTATAGTACACACACACTGACGCACATGTGACGCTTGCAGTGTTTTCAGCGTCTTACTGCTTCATTTGAGAAAACTGTGGTCAGATACACTGCCAAAATAAAAGTTTTGCTTATTTTTTTGTGGAAATTATGACATTAAGTAATAATAACAACAATAATACAGTTTGTTAAAGTGAAATATCATCACAATATTTCATACGCATTCAAACTGTAAAACTGTGTTGACCTGCACTCTGTTTGGCCAAAATTAAAAGGAAGTGTTTAAATTTCATTTGAATACATTTTAAATGATTGATTAAATTGTTAAAGTTTTATGCATTTGATTGCCACTGTTTTTGATTAAAAAATGTGGTAACACTTTACAAAAATGTTAATTAGTTAACATCAGTTAATGTATTAACTAACATCAACTAACAATGAACAAAACATTTGTTACAGTATATATTAATCTTTGTTAATGTAAATAAAAATCCAGCTGTTCACTGTTCATTTGTTAGTTCACAGTGCATTAACTAATGTTAACAAACACAACCTTTGATTTTAATAAAGTATTAATAAATATTAAAATTAATAAGAACTGAGATTAATAAATGCTGTAGAAGTATTGCTCATTCTTAGTTCATGTTAACTAATGTAGTTAACCAATGTTATCTAATAAAACATTATAAAGTGTTAACAAAAAATGTGAATTAAAACATAAAACAAAGAATCCAGAAAAAAAAATTAAATGACAATATAGAATTTCTAGGGAAAACAAATTTGTCACTATTGTTAAAACTTTATATAAACTTTATATTCATGATTTCAATGAACTAGTCTAGTCTTTAAACTAAAAAAAGGAAAAGAAAAAGAAAACATGGAATTGTGAAAAGATAAAAGCGTTTTTAGGCCCAACAGAATAAACAAAAGAAGAATATCCTCAGACACTCTTTTCGATATTATTTTCTATTCCATTACACATTACCTGTGAATAATGATTTACATTTGGGACCACAAGGCAACTATAATATGTTTTTTATTTGTTTGTTTGACAGCGCAGACAGTGAAGTTCAGTTTCATTGTCTGGATCAACCAGTTATAACAATGTCTGAGTGATTATATTTGTGGGTCGACTGACTGCAACAGAGCGTGGCCATAGTAAAGCAGTTCACGAGAGGTGCCACAGGTCTATGTTTTGAGCCCGCTCTCATTTTAGATCTATGGCAGTGGGCTTGGCCTGACAGATCCAGTGTATCAGAGTACGTTAGGCTGGAGCCTTTTATCAGGGCAAATCCCTTAAGAAAAAAGGGAACCAGCCGCATCCAGTTCAGCAGCTACAGCTACAGTTTGTAATGTTGCTCATATTTTTCAAAATGGCCAATTCCTCTGATGTTAAACTCTAAAGTTGCATCATCTGAGAAACCTTGATGACTCAAAAAGGGTGTGGGAAAACTGCAGGAATGAGGTCAAACATGAATTGAGAACATGGGCCCCTGATCTTGCTCCCGACGAAAATGACTTTGCACACTGACACATTTATCATTCCTATTTTGCACCCGCGCAAAGCGGGCTTTTCCCTCCACAGACGCACGTTGGTAAACTAGATGAACTTGAGCTCTCTGGAGGGTCTGCGCAAAAAAGGAGGCGTGTTTTGCCACAAACAATCCCTAGTGCTATTTTACACTTTCAGAAAACAATTGCGCCACTGACCAGAAAAAATCTAGTCTAAAGTTAGTAGCGCGCTGCGCGTACATTCAGGTGCTATTTAAAGCGCGCATGCTTGGCCATAATGCAGAGTGTGAACAACACGCATACACTGTAGATGATTCTCTCATCTACAAGATGCATTTTACTTTTTGCTAATGATACATTATTATAAGGAAAACTATTAAAACACGAGGGAAATCATTGTTGTGTCCATGACTATGCTAAAAATTGTCATAAAGCTACACATTTACCCAAAATTATTAAATGCACGTTTTACCGAAGCTAATTTGGGTGTGTTTGTCCCATCCACAATGTCCCTTCCCGTTATGCTTAAACCACACCTATGAATAATGAAGCTACTTCAGACCAGCCCCTTTTAAACTTGCGTCGGGTGCAAGAGTCATTTATCCCGCCGGGAAAATAGCAACAGCACCCAAGACCCGCCCACAAAGTTACTTCCTTCTTGGGATCCAATTGAACCGGATGCAGTAAAATCAGCTTTGAACCTAATACGTTTTTCTCATTGGAAGATTATGTAGAGGAATCTGCAGTGAAAGAGAGGCCATGGAAAGGCCTGAATCTGGAGGGAATCAGGGACAGAAACCCATGACTTGTATATAGCCGTTCCTCCAAAGCTAAAGAAGAAGAAAGTACAACGAACATCTGAGCATCAGAGGAACTGGCTCAGGTTTATCTGGAGGAACAAGGCTCCCAGGGCTCTCTGTGCGGGATGGAGATTGGGTACTGGTGGCTACACACACACACACACAGCCAGATAAACCTCTGCTGTTAACAGAGACTGGAATAAATTCACTTTTATCTTCCTTTCTATTCACTAAGCGACTGACGTTGGGAACTATCTAACACATGATCTTATCGCTTCTGATATTCTGTGTCTTATTATTTTTATTCCACAAGCTCCCCTTCAAAAAAAGCCTGTGTCTTTCATGAAAACCCATTCATGGATTTAATGGATTTCTCTTTCCCTTTTTCTCTGGACCTGTCTTCAAAAACTCTGGCTGGCCGTTTCAGCACAGCGGCTGACTGCCGAGGACAGCGTTTCTCTCACCATCAAAAGAATACCAAATTTCAGCTTATAAACATGCCAAGTCACTACGAATCTAAAAGCTTGAAAACTTCCAAATGAAAATAGCTAAACTTTTTCCCTCTGAAACACACAGAGGCTCTGATGCAGTTGGGGAGAAAATAAAACGCAAATGAAATCATTAGCTGCCTTTAAAGCATTCTGGCAAATAATCTGTGAAACAAATTCCATTTATCTCAATGATGTTTCTACTATCGTGTAACAAGAAAAAAAAAAAAGTTTTTACATTTTCCAAAGAGAAGGGCAAACTGCAGTGGTTGCTTGAATGCTGAGGTGTATAGCCTCGTTGCCTGCTCGCCGAAACCTAAAAATGTCCCCTTTTTCCCAGAAACAGGGTGCCAGTGTTGCAGTCCAATCTGGAAATGGTTCCCACAGAACAAAACACGGATCTGGGTCAGGAAAATCAGCTATGCACATCAGAAGCCAGGGCAGGATTATGTCTTCGTTACCAAGTGTAGTATTCAAAAACAACAACACACAACAAACCTAGGAATAAGACTCGTAGACAAAGACAAAGAGGCAAGTTTGCAGTGTTGGGGAAAATTACTTTTAAAAGTAATGCATTACTATGTTGCCTTACCCCCCCAAAACAAGTTACTAATGGCTCGTTTCCACTGAAAAAGAAGCGGAAGAAGCGATCGATCGTCATTTTCGCGCGAAGAAAGCGGACATAGTAAACAACAATGGATGACCGACAGCAGATCTTGTTCTTGCTTCTCGCATGTTTGCACAAGAAACAAGCGCTGGCATTAGGCGTTTCTCAGATACCAAGTAGCCAACGCAAAGTCCGACTCAGGGAGAATGATCCCGAGGACGCGAGTCCAGTAATTCTGCTAATGAAACAGCGTGTTCTCGAACTCGCCACTTAGCTTGCTCTGCTACTCCGGTTATCTCTGATTTATGTACATTTTAGGCAACAATAAAACGAAATATGTTATAAAACACCACTCTGCTTCTTTTCGATTTCATTTCAATACATTTTAAACATTATAAAGCACACAAATGTGGTTCAGGCAACGCATAGCTGATAATATTCACTGCATGTATGTAACGTTATATTTATAACAAAACTAAATATAAAACACAACCCTGCCTCTTTTCGTTTAAATCTAAAATTATTAAACATATTCCAGGCAATATGTAATGTATTGCATACGTATATCGCATTGGTACAAATGTTGCAATAAACAACATTACAGACGATATTGTAATAAAATAAAAAAAGACAAAACTATCTCTTTTTGTTGAATTTCAGTTTTAGCAATAATAGCCATTATAAAAGTACAAGTAAAGGGTACAAAAAGATATAAGTTAGAGTAAGGCTTTAACAACATAAAGAAACAAATTCAGCGCTCAAAGATATGAAACTTCACTTAGCCTTCTCCCAAAGCTATTGGCCAGGGAACGAATTATAGATTCACGAGACAAAGATCACCTGTTAGGTTTATACAAGACGAATTATATCTCATGTTTAACCACTACAGAGACGTCCGAGTCAGCGGCAAACATGAGAACGACTAGCCGAGGAAAGGCTGTTCCAGGCGGGGGACACAAGCGCGGAGCGTCTGGTGATCGCTTGGAATGGATCTCAATCAATGTATTACAGCTCAAATCTATAAATAAACTACAAATCTGAGCTTTAAAAAAACTACTTTATCACCTGAAAAACTCTTAAAATTACAGTTTGTGACACAAGTAGTATTATATTTCAACTGTATGCTTCTAATGCCCTTGTAGCACGCGCAAGTGACCAATCACCGTTCAGTGAGTCTAGCTCCACCTTTTAGTACCCTTTCACTGTGCTAGGTACCCCAACGGAAGGTTACCCAAAAAGTGGTACAGGTACTAAAACTTCGGCTTTTTGGTACCATTCACAACTTTTGACAGTGGAAACGCAAATAATTGCGTACCGAACACGAACTGTACCGTATCCACTCAGTGAAACGAGCTATAATTGCGCTACTTTTTATGAAAAGTAATGCGTTACATACTTCGCGTAACTTTTCCCACCTGGGCTAGGTTTGCTTGTTTGTTTTTTTAATAACAACAAAAAAAAGTTATATTTTTGGCAAATGTTAAGGCCTTTTCACACCAAAAGTGAAATGAATAAGCCTCAGGAAATGATTATTTACTTATTTTAGAGCACACAGCACCTCCTCACTTTATTTCTCTCCACACCGGGACAGGAGAGCTGTCAGTCAATAATTGTGAAAAAATAACTAGTATTACTTATTTGAAAAAGTAATATTTTTGTTTTAAATTTAAAAAGTAATGAGTTACTTTACTAGTTACTTGAAAAAGTAATCTGATTACGTAACTCAAGTTACTTTAGTTATCCCAACACTGGTTATGTAGTAATGTGGCGAGTTCCAGTCCTGGCTCCAGTGACACCATTATCATGATTGGATTTCAGAAACAAAACTTTACTTGAAGGGGTGTGCATAAGACTGACAAGCCAAAGTTTAGTCATTAAGAATTTTCTAGACCGACATTTTTGCACGCTTAAAATAAACAAGACCTCACGTCGTGTCAATCACGTTTACACACTGCCTCAGGAACTTTCGTTTGTCATACATTTTTTTTTAAATCAGGTTCGATTTTCTGCGATTTTCCCATCCGTAGCAAGCATTTTGAGAGGTGTTTTGACAATTTAGAGCCACCGTAGATTACAAGCGAACGGCAAAATCCAGAACTGTTCAAGATCTTTATAATATGTGGCTCCAGTATCGCCAGAAAAGCATAAAACTGAGCCACTGATTAATGAAGTAAACCTCTCGGGATAATCCCGCAGCGAACTCTCCTTCCTCTCTACACAATCTCAGGATTGTTGGATGGACCCAATATTTCCCTATATTTCTCTCTTTTTAAGAAGAGAGAGAACAACAAAATCATCCTCACTACTCGAAGACTCCCATTTTTTATTGTTTTTGCGATTTTTCCCACAATTAATTAACTAATACACATCGGCTTAATGTGTGATGACCAATACGGAAAAAAATAAAATAAAAATAATAATTTGGACTCTAATCCCAAACCCTAAATATGAGTGAAAGTGATAGAGATGCTTGACTTAGCAAACACTACGGGTGACTCATGTAATGGATTGCATTGGGGAGCAACGAAACACTGGAAAAATGAGTGTGTGAGTCAGATGTTTGGTTAATCCTCAGAGGATTTTACTCTGGAGGAATGAGTTTGATGTTGGAGATCAGAGAGCCGGTTTGACTTATTTTCCCTTGCGCTATAATAGCCTGGTCACTCTCACATGCCTATCATATTAATCTACGTCTGTATTAGTAATCATGGAAATACTTAATTCGCAAACATCAAGTCTATCACGCAACATATTACGTTGTGTATACTCTTCATTAATAATCCACATCCCTCACAGAAATGCTATAAAGAGACAGTCAACCAAAAATGAATTTACTCATGTTTCAAACCTGTATGACTTTCTGACCTTTCACGTGATACATAAAAGGAGATGTTTAATTTCCTCTAAATTATTTATGTGATAGTAAATTGTTTTTGAAAACTCAAAAGAGAAAACGTCTCCTTTTTAAGCATACCGTTGTCATGTAAACGTACCCTTAGGTATTAAGTCGTTTTTTGTCTTGATGGAGTTATTTTACTTTGCTTAAAGTTTACTTTGTTTCAATGCATTTATTTTGCCATTCACAAAATATTCTTAGCTTTTAAGGCGTATTTTTTAAAGCATTATGTATATTTAATTTTTATGATAATTTTTAGTTCTGTATTGAACAGCACAGTGGTCAACTACTGTTGTTTTTATTGTGCTTTATTAATACATTTTTTGATTTGGATATTCGTAAAGTGACACTGGCAACAAAACGTTAGGGCTTGATTGACCTTTACTTCATCCTTTATCGTAAAAAGTTGTCTATCACCTGGAAATTTGAGAGGCCAAACAAGCTATTTTTTATATTATATTGTCAAAGGACATGCATCGATGAATCATAAATAAAACCTGGAATGCGTATTACAAAAGTAAAAACGACTCTCATTTATTGTTGAGTGATTGGACTTGTTAACGGCATAATGTGTAACAGTGTTAAAACATGAAAACACATTGACTTTGGCAGCTCCAGTTTGAAGTGTGTCAATACCGTCTCGGAGACAGACGCAGCTGAAGCTCTTCAGAGTATCAGATGAGGGCAGAAACAGAGACTGGCTCTGTAAACAAGCCTTACGTGTCAGCTTGAGAGTGGAAAAGCCAGGCGGGATTCTCTTCAGATGGGATTTATGTGCTGCAATGTACTCACATATGGCTCCAAAATGGAGGCCGGGGATTTATGAAGAGGCCCAATGGCATGCTAATGTGCCGCAGATGTGCAGTCAGCAGTGGTGCATGTGTTTAATGAAAACTAATCGCTTTGATGGGCCTAATCAGGATTCATGCTCTGATCAATACCACCTTTAGCCGGTTCCTGGCCAACCTGTGCTGGATTACGGCCACTTTCCAGAGCCTCTCGTTTCTGCGGCTGGAATCAAGAGCTTTGAAAACCGTAAGGAATGCAGGATTTCCGGTAGAGTCTGCTTGCTCAACCTTGATAGAGGTTGTGTAGCAATAAGGTTGTGCTAATGTGTAGAAATAAATACTGACGTGATCTCTTCAAGCCAGCACAGGCCAGCAGTGAACATGTGTGGATGCGTTAGTACGTAACACACACGATTCGTTGAGTAGCTTGTCATTTGTTTATAAGTTATACATTTATTTATTTGAGTTTCCACTGCAGGAACTTTCCCAGGTACTCCAGGGAAGGCTCTTGCACACCGAAGTGCAAAAATTTGCGTCTGTAATTTTCACACGTTAAAAAATAAATACGACCTCACGTTATGTCAATCACGCTTGCAATCGCCTCCGAAACTTTCGTCCATCATAAAAAAAAAATTGGGTTTCGATTTTCTGCATTTCGTCATCCATAACAAGCAGTTTGAATGGTGTTTTGACAATTCAGAGCTACCGATTCACAAATGCGCACAAAAGGTAACACTTTCTTAATCACTGTTGCGATAAACTAGAGTAATTACTTAATTAATTACTTAGTAGTAAACATTGTAATAACATGTAACAAAATGTAATTAACATGTAACTAAGTTATGGAACAGCCTGTACTTACAGATTGTAATTACACACATGTAATAGGCAGCTACTGTTACACATGTGTAACAGGCCAAGTCAGTTACATACGTGTTATCGACTGGTACAATGTAATTATATAAAAGTACGTACTAATCGTGTAAGTACTGGCTGTCCATAACTTCGTTACATGTTAATTACATTTTGTTACATGTTATTACAATGTCTACTACTAAGCAATTAATTAAGTAATTACTATCTGATAGCGGACACCGTATTTCTTAAATAAAGTGTTACCAAAAAGAAAAAAAAAACGTCCGAAAATTTTCGGACTCAGAGTGCAATGGCCTTAACACTTTATTTTTGATGATTCCTTTTCTGATTTCATTCTGTTGATTAACACAATTTTGCATCTGAAAGTCTGAACCAAAGCTCATGTTTTGATACATTTTATATTTCCGGTAAGTTTTGGTTTGGTTTCACATTGCAGTTTTGCGAGCGCACTAAAGAACTTTACATGACATACGTGCGTCTGTCATCATCATTTATGTTGGCTGCATCTTGACATTGATTTGTAAATGAACATACGTCTGACGTCAGCGTGTCTTTAATTTGGCGGGTAACTTTGACAAGAATAAATGAACAGACGCATATCGTTGCCACTATACTGTTATCATTATGCTATCACTTTCTGCAGCACCAACTCAAGGCTAGTTCAAATTCACCAGATGAACGTCCTTGTAGTGCGAACATTTATCGGAAAGGAGGATAAGACTGCGGCGTCGTGGTTTAGAAAAGTTCTGGCTCGTTCACATCTCACCAGCGCACTTGGCTTGGCGTTCGTGGTTCGACTGCTTTCCAAAGATGGCTCCAGCCTGTTTTCGTGAAGTGGACTGTCTTTCAAAAATGTCTTCTTACTAAATGGTCTGTACACTTCTAAATGCTTTGGTTTGCATGTAGGGACCCTGATTATGCTACCGTGTTAGTGTTGGGCTATATTGAGCCTTGTTAGTGGCATTAACTAGCGATTTTTATTTTCATTATCTATGCCCCATATACTGGCGTTATAAGCTAAACAGTTTTTAGAGATAAAACTCTTTACATTCCATGAATCATCAAAACAAATCTCAGAGAACAACTCTTTGTTGAATTCACAGATCGTTATTATTTTGCGATTTTTCAGAAGTCCATGGGGGAAATGCATCGCTTTCTCGATTGAGGGAACCCATGCGCCGCTGAACTTCCAAGGTACTAACTTTTCCAAAAGTCTATGGGGAAAAACTGCATAGCTTTCATCGAATCGAGGGAACCCATGCGCCGCTGAACTTCCGAGGAAACTACGAAGTGACGTCATAACTTCAGCACTCTATATCCTAGTTTATCATCACAAAAGCACAACTTCTATATCATGATGTTTCATTTTGTTATATAACACTAAATATAATGGTAGAGAGTTGAGAAATAGTGAAATTATAGAAAGGGGAAATCTAGTCAAAAAGTTGGGCATAAGAAGGCTCAGAGATGCAAACAGGGGTAAATAAAGTTTGTGTGTGTGTTTCTAAAACAAAGTTCAGTTTGGCTGCATGTCATATTATTCATAACTTATCAGAGCACATCGGAGTCCATTAAGCTTGCTTCTGTTTTTTAAATAAAAGCAAATAACACACATAAGATGAATTCAACAGATGCACAAGTATCTTGGATGAAGACCATGAGCATGTAAACAGATGTTTACTCCAACAGTGAGAAAGACGTTTATGGATATGGACCTAAACCAAATATCAGAAGATAAACCTGACTGCCATATAAAATAGTTTTTTTTGATTGGCTATTGGGGAATCCAGTCTTTTATTCGGAAAAGTTTGCGGGTCATCTGGATTAGGCTCAAAGCCCTTTGCCATCCATCCTGGCACACCATACTTGAATTTAATGAGAGCTGGGACAGAAAAAAGGGTGCTTAAAATTCTGTCATATATTTCTCCTCACGTGGAATTACCAGCCCAGTCGAGTCATCCTCTGATTGTCATAGACATCAGGAAATCCTGCATAATATCAAAGGAAACGAGTTGGTAGTCCCAAAAAAAAAAAAATGTAGTCAGACTCCAAATTCTGTTTTCTTTTCACAGTGACACTCATAATAATTGTTGAAAAGATATTGGGATCAGACGAAGGCCAGTCAGTTTATCAGTGCACTGACGTTAAAGCAATAATTTCAGAGGTCTCTTCTCATTGTTTGCAGATGCCAGTGCTGTTCTTGACGTGTAGTCATTTCAGATACTTATGTATACAGAACGTAAGAATTAAAGGCCATAATGTACGTTTCTTTGCTTCAGTATGAATATGTTAGCCTTTAAGGTTATGAATGCGACTCCAAACAATGCCAAATTTAGCAAATACACGCAATGAAAACTCCCGTCAGAAATGGATTAGTGACTTTATGACATAGACGGGACTCGGCTTCTCATCACATCTTCTGTCGCAATCAAATGCTCTCTAGAATCTTAAAGCTCCGCCCCCTCTGCTATAAGACACCCCCCGGCCGAAGCGAGCGTTGACACACAGAGCAATATGGGTTGGAGTGTGCTGTTTGGTTGCTCAAACGCTCAAGGTTTATCCCATTTTCCAACAATTGGTTAAGAATGAAATGGCTAGAATTTATTCACTTCAACTATTGAATCCAACTATTGAATCCATTAGCGCTCACGGTGCTGTCAAGTACGACTCGCAGTTGCTGAAACTAACAAAACACTGGGTGTATCATCAGTCCCGTCCATTTGGAAGTCTCACACCAACCTTCTCTTGTGCCAGCTCTCTTTCAGTCTTGTGGGATTTTTCCAGGTCCTGCCGCACCTGATCCATCTCGGCCCCCATGCGGTTCCAGAGCGGCTTGTTGTTGTGAGCGGCCCGCTACGCTCTCCTCCCGCAGTAAACCCAACTCTGTCAGCTGCTGTGTCCTCTGACTGTGGCTGCAGAAGCTCCTTCCTCAGGAACACACCTGGGACTCCAGATCCGAGATGGTCTGGTGAGGAGAAACACAAAAAATGAGTAAATCCATTAAGGTGAACCCATATATGGTGTGTTTTTGGAAAACTGATTCTGTGACTACAACACTGACGGCAAGTTCACACCAAGGACGAACGATGAAGGTACACGATAAAGATATAATTCTAAAAATTGTTCTCAATATGAAGAAATAACAGAGCTTCACACCACAGCTGTAACGATCACATTCAGAACAATTTTTTTCCATCTGTTGAATGATTAAATACTGACAGCCAATCAGAACCCATTGTAATTTAAGGGCTCGCACATTTAAAATTGCAGACGATATTGCGGAGAAGTTAATCGTCGAAGTCCAGAAAAATCCAGCAGTGTTTGACAAGTCAAGCCCCTTTTCATGAAAATGGATATGGAAGACAATCGTTCATTCCCTCTGAATAAACAGAGAGAAGTATTGTCTTGCTTCTTTTGAAGTTGCGTCAAAAAAGACTAGGTGTTGTTTTTATTCCACTATATTGACTACGTCGCTATATCCACTGTTCAGATTATTAGCTGGATTACACTAGCTTCACTCAAAGCATCGCAGAAACATGTCCAATCACGCTGAACACACTTTGAAACCGCAGCACGAGAGCTTAAGAAATACAGACCGTTATCAGTCGTAGTGCAGACACAAATATAGTTATCGCTATAGTCAGTGATGTAGTGGTGCCTGGAGAGATAGGAGTATTATACTCTTAGATTTGTGTCCCCAATATTTTTAAGCATCCTAGCATAAGGATGAACACACTGTGTTATAAACAGTGACGCAGAGCTACGATGAGTCTTGCATTAGTATTAAAATTATGCAAGACTTTAGAATATAAAATATAATAAAATACAATATAACATATAGGGCCCTGTTTTAACAATCTGAAATGCAAGTGTCAAAGCTCAAAGCGTAACGCAACTTTGTGGGCGTGTCTTGGGCGCTTTTGTTATTTTCCCGGCGGGAAAAAATGCCTCTTGCGCCTGGCGCAAATCTAAAAGGGGTTGGTCTGAAGTAGCTTCATTATTCATAGGTGTGGTTCTGGGTCGTAACGTGAAATAAACAACGAAAATACTAGAGTGTCATCCAACATTCCCTTTAAGAGCAGGTGCGCATGTTGCATGACGGATTGTTATTATACAGCAGGATTTGCCACGCGGCCGACGCCAGGAGCATTCACAGCCGGGGAGACTGACGTTCTTGTCAGGGCCGGGAAAGAGCAGAGAAGTGACGCTGTATGGGGATAGGGCGGAAACCCTCCCAAATCAGCATCGGTTAAACATTATATACAGATGTTTCTTGCCACTATTGGGCAAACAGGTCTGATCCTTCAGTACTCAACAACTTCAACACTCCTGATTTCACAGAGAGCAGTCATGTAGTGTGGACCGCACATTTCAGCCCAACGTTTTAAAATCATGTAGTGTGAACTTGGCTTTAGTATGCTTGTTGTTGTCATCTGCTGACGTTGAACAAGCAGAAAGTGACGGCTGGTTGGTGGTATTTGTCCCACCTCTCCTTCACTGTGATTGGACGTCTGGCAAAAAGTTTTACCCAAAGTTCAAACATTCTTCCACTCTCGGCAACCAGAAAAAATTATGCTCAGCGCCTCGTTACGCTCATGATGTTTTAAAAACACGCCATTGAAAACAATTGAAAAGATACGGCCGTTACATGAAAAAACGCTTTGGTGACACAACGCCTTAGACTGCTAAACAGAAACAAATGATAAGTGAAAAACTAAAGACAGAAGAGAGAAAGTGTGAGGGAGAGGATAAGGGAAACAAGGCAAGCAGGACCAGTGGAGGGAATAGGGAAACAGACACCACAGCCTCTGATCTCTGAGCCACAAGAGTTCAACATCAAAGCTCGGCATTCAGTAAAGGTCAGCGGTTTGATTTAATGACCAAAATTAGTGCAAATCAAAGGTCAGTTAGCCATGGGAATAGGCACTCAGCTGCCATTTCTACATTTCAGGAAGATGAAAAACCTCATACGAGACCACTTACCAATGAGCTGTCTGCGTTATTGTGAAAGCGAGAAGTGGATAAAAAGAGAAGAAATCAGAGGCATTACCACAGGTAATCAGCCCTTGATGGAGCTGTCGGAGACCTCATTCCAGAGAGTCAGAGCCGTAGACACACTGACCGTCTGCTGGAACTTGAGCACATAGAAGCTGCATTACACAGAACGGCTAACTTCGCTCAATGCTGAGCAGTGACTGGGGAAAAACATATTTCTAGGCCACAAAAACAGCATTTCTTCTGTCATTCTGATATATTTACTCTGAATAACCTGAGTGAACAATTCAGCAGGAAATATTGACTCGATTTGACTACTGTACTGGGATTTGATCAAGATGGGCTATGATTTTATTGGTTAATATTGTTTTTCCTCAAAGAAAAGTCATTACACGTTGCGCTGCATCCAGTGTAGAGAGCATCACTGATTATAATGGATTATATTGTGTTTTGTCACATCACACCTCTCACATGTAAGGGTTAATGCCTTCGAGGTGTCCATTGTCAGGTATTAATGGATGACGGCAAGGCGTGAACAGTCCATGCGCAGCGGAGTGCATTAATACCTAAACAATGAACAACCCAAAGGGTCATTAAACCGCTTATACCCTGGTCACATGCCAAATAACACATTTTTAAAACATTAGTTTTATATTATAATTCATTTTACCATCAACGGGGTGATATTCATAGTCATATTCACGTTAACTCGTAGAACCCTTCAGTTAAGCTAAATTACGAGCCTTTCGACTGCTTGTTGCTATGGTTACTCACAGCTGATGTAGCCAGCGCATTTATTCATTAATATCGAATCGGTAAACAGTCAGTTTCAACTGAACTCCTTTACTAGGTGTCCTGTGATCACTTTTTAATGGACACCCTGCAGCCAATCAGAATCGAGTATTCACCAAGACCATGTTATAAGTGTTAGTAATAACCGTCAAACAAGCATTTAATTCTATTAATACACCAAGCGTATCATTGTTTTTGAGTATTGCTAATAAAATCAGTAAATACCCGATTGTTTCTATTTCTTTTCCCTCGGGATCTGACTCAGGCTCAAATATAAGCTCAAACATATACGCTTTACCATCTCGAGTGTCAAATGACATGCTATAAAGGAGGGTGTGGATACGGTGCAATGAAGTTAACCAATCACAGCAGTGGGTGTTTACTTCAAGTCAATGATGACAAAATTCTGTCATCATTGACTTTTTTCCAACTATGGAAGTCACTGGGGTCCATCAACTGTCTGGTTACCCACATTCTTCACAATATCTTCCTTTGTGTTCAGCAGAAGAAAGAAATTCACACAGGTTTGAAGCAACTTGAGGGAGAATAGATGATGGCAGAAAGTTAAGCTATTCCTTTAAGTCTGCATGTACTTTAGCAATTAAAAGCACAATCTGAAGCTAACAGCCTTATACACAACGGCACACCCCGTTGACATCTTGATATAAAATAATCTGCGCTCCCAAAGCATTTAACCCTCGCGCAAACGGTGGCATGTGGAAGAGTCTGGCATGTTGGCAATGCCTCGTCTGCGCTCCCAAACATCCATGGGAGGAGACTGCTAAGTGCATCACGTGGCACGTCTGTCGGAAAATCATCTGAAGTTGTTTTGCGGCCACTTGGGGGAATAGCAGCAAACTTCAAAGCCGTGTCACACAAACACCCAGATGCCAAGAGTGCGCGCGGGTCCAATACAGGGCCAGAGCGTAGCATCACCAGCCCACATGCTTCTGAAACGGCACAAAGCTATTAGATCTCGGCTCCGAGGAGCCTTTAATCTATAATTCCCTCTTTAAACTGGACTCTGGGAAGAATTTTCTGATGCATCTTTGATGGGCTTGGATGTGCTTTTATGAAAAGAAGCTGAGAAACTAGCACAGCAAATGAGAGGCAATAACCACAGAGAATGTCACATCGTATATGATGTAACTCCAACGCTTTAACGAACGAATTTAATTTAAATTAAGAGAGAGAAGATAGGAATGTAGAACAGACTGTGATGTATTCTGTTATTTATGCACATAATTATTGACAGACGAAATACAATAAAAAGAAAAATGTGAATACCCTAGCCAAACACATAAAAACTGTGCTAATACAGTGAAAAAATGTATAAGCACATGCAATGTATTAGCATTTATCATTCTTGCTATGAAAAAAAAATGGTTCTTTTAAGAGCTGATTAATGAAAGGTTTTTTGGGAACCAAATGTCATTGTTCTATGACATCAGATGTCAGTCCCAGGCCACCTTAAAAGTTGTCTACACAGAGTAGCAGAAAATGATAGAAAGTCATTCATTTTCAATGAGAGAAGCCAATGTTAGATGACAAGAGATGATTTTACAGTTTAAATGACACCAGACGATGAATAAGGCTCATCTGGGACCCTTCGAGTCATGACTCGAAAAATATTGCGTTCATTTTGATGAACGAGTTCGAACAGGAGAGTCACGAACGCGCATGACAGAACAGAGCAAGGCGAGCATTTGAGCTTATAAAACTTAAACTTTGTTATTTATTTATTAAATGAGCGATCATTTCGCATGATAAGACCCTTATTCATCGTCTGGAATCGTTTAAAGCCCTTTGAACCTTGAAGCATTTGGTTCCCATTGAAGTCCATTATATGGAGAAAATCCTGGAACGTTTTCATCAAAAACCCTAATTTCTTTTCGACTGAAGCAAGAAAGACATGGACATCTTGGATGACATGGGGGTGAGTAAATTATCAGCAAAGTTTTTTTGAAAAGTGAACTACTCCTTTAAGGCCAATTCACAGAGCGCCAGCAGACACTTGGTCGGGTTTTGTCAGATTAGTGCATTAACACTGTTAATGTAGGTGGCTCTCGCTTTCATCCGATTAAACATGATAAATCGGTGTTTGGACTGTCTGAGAACTAATGTACTATAACCTGGTGATTGTTGTTTTGGTCGGAGTCTGGGGTATTATATGTGTGACATGCTCCTCAATTTGCATTTTCAAGGACTACAGCACCATTCTGGATGAAAGACTGATGGTGCGATCCAAATCTTTGGCTGAAATGCATTTGCATGTCTTTAAGAGTTCAACGTGAAGCCTAGTAAAAAGCTTCAGTGATGTCTGGCCAGAGATTAAACTCTTTTCATCATCGAGGACCCATCTGGTACCGAGAGCCCGTCTGCTGGAGCCCATCTTCAGTGACCCATCACAGCTGGATGGAGGGCCTCATGATGGTGCTGTTTTGTCTTCCAGAGTTGAAAAGAGCAGCTGAAATCAAGACAATGCCATTAGATGACTGCTTAAAAACAGTCGTGGTTTGGCAAAAAATTCCTTGTGTCAACCATATGTCCTGATATAGGGATCTAAACGATGACTTGGAAACACAGCATTGCTGAGTTGGATGAGCTTCCACTCTCGAACAAGAGAGAAAAGTAAAAAAATAAATAAATAAAAAAAATCATGGAATAGGGCTGCTAAGGATAATATGATATCAATGCAAGTCTATATGTATAGAACTCATCTAGCCTACTACAAAAAAATAATAATCAAATATAAAATAAAAGTCAAGTCAGGTGACCTTAATTTAAACAGCGCTTTTTACAATATAGACTGTTTCAAAGCAGCTTTACAGTGATAATAGATTGATTTTTGAAAGCAAACCTTCAAAATTGTGAATCTATAGAAACGGCTTGAGTATTACGTGCTAAGTCTATAGGCATGCACGTTTGAAAGCGTATGCACATAATTTCGTTTATACAGTGACATTGCCAATTACTTGTCAGGCATAATATAGCATTTTTAGTCATTTCCGCGGATCCGTGTGAACGAGAATCATTTGTGTCGAATCATTAACGTTTTCATCTCTACAGAGGAAAAAACGTTTTTGTCATGAATTTTTTTTGTCGTTTTGATAAGGCCTTTCCAGTGGAGAGTCAAGTTGACACTTCACTTCGTCGCGTCAGGCTCAGGTCCTCATCAGATCCGGAATATGGCCTGGATACCGGCTGACTACGGCAAACCTCGAGATAAACAGAGGAGACTAACATTAGCATAGATGCCATTCTTCTTATGATGTAACGTGTATATCAGGTGTTACGGGAAGTGATCCCGGTTGCGGCAGACCTAATTCTATGCAGCCTAATAATCATTTTACCAAACTGTCGACAAAGACTTTGACAGAGCAAGTGTTAGAAAGTATTCTAGGTTCTTATGTGCAGGGGTTTTTTGGTCTAATAATTAGAATATCTGTTTTATTTTTTATTTTTTCAGATTTAAGTAGTGAAATTACTAATAATGCAATTTATGCATTCCGTTAATTTTGTGAATTGTTAAGTATCATCAGCATAACAGTGAAAACTAATGTCATGTTTCCTAATGATGTCTCCTAATGGTAGCATACAGAGTGAATAGCAGCGGTCCTGGTACTGAGCCTTGTGGTACGCCATACTGAACTTGTGATCGATAAGACATCTCTTCATTTACTGAAACAAACTAATAACGGTCAGATAAGTATGATTTAAACCATGCTAATGCAGTTCCACAAATGGCAACATAGCTTTCTACTCTATTTAAAAGAATGCTGTGCTCAATTGTGTCAAATGCAGCACTAAAATCCAGTAACCCTAATTGGGAGATACAACCACGGTGCTATTCCAGAAAACAATTGCGCCAATGACCAGAAAAAACCTGGTCTAAAGTCAGTGGCGCGTTGCGCGTATATTCAGATGCTATTTTAAGCGTGCATGCTTGGCCATAATACAGAGTGTGAACAACGCGGATACACTGTAGATGATTCTCTCATCAACACAGATGCATTTTACTTTTTGCAAATGATACATTATTATACGGAAAAATATATAAACATGAGGGAAATCATTGTTGTGTCCATAATGATGGGAAAAACAGGCATAAAGCTTACACATTTACCCAAATTATTATATGCATGTTTAACCCGAAGCTAATTTGGGTGGGTTTGTCCCATCCCAGTGTCCCTTCTCTTTCTTTTACGGCCCTGACGAGAACATCGTTCTACTCGGCTGTGAACCGATGCTGAAGCGCGCCTGGTAAATGCGCCGTTAAATAGAATTGCGCTACGGAACAAGCGCATCTCGTTCATCATGCTCTTAAAGGGAATGTGATATGACGCTCTTATTGGTTTATTTCCGTTAGGCCCATACCACACCTATGAATAATGAAGCTACTCCAGACCAACCCCTTTTAGATTTGCGCCAGGCGCAAGAGGCATTTATCCCGCCGGGAAAATAGCAACAGCGCCGGGATCCGCCCACAAAGTTAATTGCGCTTTGCGCTTTGACACTTGCGTTTCAGATCGTTAAAATAAGGCCCTATGTGCCACATTACAAGAGAGAAGAGCGGCATCACCCCAGGAGAGATGACTAGGGTCCGACCAAAAACTTTTTCCAATTGTTTATGAGCCGTATATTATTTTGCGAACGCCACTCAGACAGCCAGCCATTGAGTGAGCACAGTCTACCAACTATCTCATCACTCCTGCGAAAAGGAAGAGGCCCAGAGCAAATTACAGTGCCTGACATCGTAACATATAGTATATCGATAAAATACTAAATATGTTGCAAGCACTGCAAGTGACAATGACAAGAGATGACGATATGACTCACTGTCTTTGATGTATGATTCAACTCACAACAGTTTGATGGACTCAAGTGGACTTTAGGCACAAGTGTGCGAGAGAAAATGACGGCAAGCACAGATTAACATGCTATTGAAATATTAGCATGTTGTGCTAGCGATAGCAATTTAGATTAAAGCTAGCGATAGCGGTGTCAGATTAATGTGACAGACAATATTAGCTGTGTAGCCGTCTAGAAAACAGCATAGTCCTCACTATATTGGTTTAACTTGCTTTTATTCTTATAAAATTTACCAAAGTCATTGAGTCAACAGCGCGAGTAATTTTCTCCTTTTCTTTTGTTGTTTGATTCATATTAATGGCACAGATGGCAACACGTTTATTAAGCTGTTGTCACTTTAAGGCCTAATGCACAGGTCCAATATACTGATACACAAGCTTATCCCAATTGTTTACATTCACTTAAATCACAATTCCCGCATTTTCCAATGGAATCTTGTAGTGTTTATTATAAAGGATTTGTCAGATATGCATCACAATAGTGAAGAAGAGACTCATACCAATAAAAAAACACTCTTTTGGAGCTGAAGCAGCCAGCCTTTGCCTAGATAACACAACTCTGAGATTACTTGGGCGGTATGGCAATCTGACTACAAACCCGCTGCTGGCGCAAGAGGCAACGTGACCGCCGTCAACAAGCCTGTTGTTTTTGGCACATCAGAAAGCAGGCCTGATCTCCTATGCCATGTCTGCCTTCATTTTCTGTGTTCTAATCTCTTACTGGGGAATCAAGTTCTTTGAAAGTTTGACAGCTTCATTAACTTGCCGATCAGAGCGGTATGATGCTATACTCCAAGGATTTCAGATGTTCTCCCATGCTGTTTGAACTCCATGTTACATTAATGAGAAATAAAACTACAAAAAAAAACACCCCAACCCAAAAACGTAATTTGTCAAAAATGAAATCGCAAGGAAACAAAAATAATGGATTTGAGCGGCAGAACGAAGCATCTGTGCAGAGGGTCTAAATGAAATGAACTGATTCCATCTTGTGTGTCTGAGACATTAACATCTGTCTAGAGATCAAATCAAATGAATGAGGCAATTCTCAATCCACAACAAATACAACCTATAGACAGATAATACATAAATAATTTTACACCACAAAAACGTTGCATTATTTAAACAAGAACAATATGAAATATGGCACTAAGTTTGATAATAATAGTGTATATATGGTGAAAGTCCCAATGATTCAGACCACAGTGTTTTCCGTATAATAATGAACGTGTATAATGTTGTGAACGGGCATTAAAGCGCATGTAGTCTCTGGAGTCTGCTGTGTATTGGTTCACCGCGCTGGCTTCAGGCAACTGTATTTACTGAGAACCATCCTGATGTTTTTTGGGTCTTTTCATCCTCAAACAGACTTAAGAAAACAGGAACCCGGAGGGCGGCAGAGTCCAGAGGAAACTAATACACAGACTCCAGTCCGGAGACGAGGGGATTTGAACTCCCTCATCATCTTCCTTCAGATCGATACAGCCACGCATGAGAGGAGGGGAAGCGATAGAGCTAAATCTAGCAAACCTCTGAATGGAAACTGAACTCGGACATGTCGAGAGACATGATGGTTGTAAAACCAGATGTGCTGTGATTTCCTGCAACTAACAGGAAAACACACGCTGACACCATGTAATGCGGGTTAGAGGACGGGCCGTGACAAACCAACGTTACAGGGCGAAAACAAGTCACCGCGACCTGGAACAAAAGCTCCCTGTGCTGTGAGAAAAGCAAGAGTCATTGGCTCATCTTGCACGCTCCTGATGTCCTGACCACATCAAGACCTGAGTCTGAATGGCTCATCTTCATTGTGTGTATTCCAGGAAGAGATGTGAGTGATGGTACCCGTCACCAGATTCGCTGACTGCTAGTGGCGTGTGAAGGTTTATGGAATGTGAACTGGCGTAATAAACATCACCTCCAATATCAATCTTTTTTTTATTAAAATCTCATGTATAGGACAGACTAGAAACAAAAATAACATTGATTTGACAGTGTACTTGTTACATGTACTTACTATAGTGATAAGAGTAAATCATGCATAATGGACCCTGGTTTGTCATAGTTGGGTAAACATCTATAGCGATATAAATGTGTTCTCATTTTTGCAAAAAACAAAACAAAAATCCATGATAATTTCCTATGACATTTCAAAAGAGTGGACACATTTGCAATCACTCTCTCAGCTGTAGTATTAGAAACTTTATTTTTTTATAATTTACTGCCAAGGTGATGCTCATGGTGATACTGTACAAACATGATGTTCATAAGTGTGGAAAAGTGTTTGAACAGGGTCTATTTATCTATCTATACGAGTTCTAAATACATAGGAAAACGACCATTGATACGTCACTTGTTTTTATTTTATATTGTATTATGATATGATAGTTTAGCATGTTATGTGTGTACAGATCTACGGTGGAAACAAATTTCCTCTTGAGGACAAACATAAAAATATCGATCTAATCTATCTACAGTATAACATGCATCTACTGTAATACCAAACCAAAACCTAATCCTATAGTAAGTACATGCTGTTCATTAATATCACCCAACCCAAAACTCAAGTCTCTCAACTCTAAATATAACTTAACTTAACTTATATAACCATACAGATACTATTCAGTATCCAACCATTTCAACACAGTGACACTGGCTCAACCAATGGTGGGACTAGCTGTTTTTACCAATGGCATTTGAAGGGAGTGGTTGGAGAACCAGTGTTTATGCATGTCCAACATTTGAATCAGACACTAAATCTGAACTACAATACAGAAATACAACACAGGCAACTTAATAGCATCATTTTTGTATGAAGTAATGAGTAGTGGTGAACCGATAGTTTTTAATTGCCAATACCATATCTAGTGTACAGGTTGGCTGATATCTAATTAAATTACATTAAATTAGCATAAATTAAATGAAAATTAATTGGACAAAGTGACAGAAACCATTTGAAAAAAAAAAAGAGATGTATAATTGAATTTTCTAGATTGGCTCGCGTCACATTCGATAATACGGAGAGGGTGGAGCTTATGACCTACTGTATACTGCAGCCAACCATCAAAAGCAGCGTTTCCACCGCAGGAACTTTTCCCAGGAACTAGGAACTTTGGGGTGGTACTCGGTATATTTACACCGCAGGAACCAGGGTCTAAATGAAGTTCCGGGTAAACATTTCCCCCAGAAAGTACCTGCTGGCGAGGTAGTACTTTTTCAGAGTTCAGGAACTTCGGGGTGGGACTTGTGCGCTGAACATGCTGATTGGTTCTTACCACGCTATTCTTTCTGCCCGATGGCGCGCGTTTGTCCCATCCATCTCACGGTTAATGTCCGCTGATAAAAAACGTCTACTTTTATTACGAGCTTTCTGAATATGCTTTGGGTGCTCGTCTCTTTTCTGCCGTTTTGTTAATTACCTCGTTAGTAAACCAAATCGCACACAAAAAAACAGCAAAGCTTGAATCTCCTCCATACAAAACTTAAAACAAACGCGCAGGCTAGGAAGAGCAGTCGCACGCAGTTTAACCATGAGTTTAAAGTCACTATAATCTTCCCGCCTCCCGCCTTCCCGGTGTAAACGCAGTAAGCAAGCGGTCTGGGAAAAAAAGGTTCCTGGGAAAAGTTCCTGGGACAAATAGTTCCTGGTAATTGCGGTGGAAACGCGGCTAAAATGGCGCTTTCAAGCAGGAATATTTCAAATCTCATGCAACACCATGAATGTTGTTTTGGACCAAATTCCAATCTTCTAAGCCATTCCACAATTTTCATAAAGAACAAATGATCTATTATCGCTACCTGGACCCAAGCTACCTGGACAGCTGTGAAAATGGAGGTCGTAGTTTGTTTTGAACGAGTCTCAGAGCCCATAACGTCAGCAAGTTCTGTAATGGCAACATTATAGAGGTGGACTGTGAACAACAGTACTCCGTCTGTTCCAAAAGTTGATTCAAAGACACGTCTCAGTGTTTTGAGCGACTCAGTTCACAGTAACTTTACGGGTGCTCTAAATTTGGATCGCTTATAAATTGATTTTGATGAATTTCACATATTAAGCTCTTGTTTTAGGCTTGTGGTCATAACACTAATTTCCAAGTAGTTTCCTTCAAGCTACCTGTAGCAGTTATGGCACTCTCTAAATGTACACATTCCCTCAAAGTTAATGAGCTGATTGCAACTAAACAGAAATGTCGAGCATCCTAGCTAGTAATATTGCCACGGGCCGAAAAGTGAGGGGAAAAAAGGGTAACATGATATAATAAACAGAATGATTTTTGTAATGTTACCAACATGCAACACTGGTCATCAAATTGTATGCTTTTCCCACAACATTGCTCATTCAATAAATCATAGATTAACTATTCCAGGTGATATTCATCATAGCCTAATGAAACCTCCAGAAGTAAGAGGGGCGTAGGAATATTCCCGGATCTTAAAGCTTTAGAGAGTTTCAGAGTCTGAGATTTCCTATTCAAAATTTTAGCCGTCTCAAGAAAGTACTGAATTATTAGAGCGGTGAAATTTTGAAACCTTAAAAGCCCAGCATTGCAATTTTTTCGTGATCCAATACATCATCAATATCGATACTTGGGATTTCTCTGAGGGTTGAGGTTTAAAGAAGTTATTGGCTTCATAAATAGCATTAACTTTAATCAGCTCTCTACCTGTCAATATTCTTGGAGATATTTCCAGGGATCTTTTTCAAGTCCATGAGTTGCGTTTCAATCTCAGTGAGTTGAAGGGGGTTCCTTGAAATGGAGATAGTTTGGGCCGTAGAGATGTGATGTACTCTTGGCAACAAAACTGCATCATGATTGAATCTCAGAAGAGAAACATCAGCCAAACCACAAACCTCGTCCTTTAAGAGCCAGCTGATGAAGGATGTGTCCACCGAACAGGCCACGCTCAACGACACGGCACTGATACACTCTTCTGAAATTGTTTTTAGCGAGATAACTGATCATTGACTCTCAATTGTTACGTTTTTTCCAATTATTTAGATTTTTGGTTGTAAAACATGATCTTAATAGTTGAAAACGGCACGATAAACTCTTGTGAAATTGTTTTTAGCGAGATAATTGATCATTGATATCAAACCACCTGTAAAAAAATGCTTGTTTCCATTTGCTGAGCAGGTAAAAACAACTGTGACTCATAACATAAAAAAGATAGATCGCTAAAGTTTTGATCACGTGTTCTGACTCTCAATTGTTAAGTTTTTTTCCAATTATTTAGATTTTTGTTTGTAAAACATGATGTTAATAGTTGAAAACGGCACGCTGAAACTTTTTTGAAATTGTTTTAAGCAAGAAAATTGATCATTGATATCAAAACACTAATAGCACTACTGTCAAAACAGAAAAAAAAACACTGATTATAGATCGCTTAAGGTATTGTTACAATACCCGTTCGCTAATATATCAATTCAGATTGGAACATTTCACCATGGACTTCTCTTAGCTTGTTTCTCTTGCTAGGAGCCAATAAATATGGTTTAGCCATGCTGACAATTTACATTTAATCTTGGGGTTGGATGAGTCCACTGAATCCACAGTTGGGGGCTAGCCTATCGAATGGCTTCCCACAGGGATCTCACGATATCCAGACTGGAGAGCGAAGCGCGGACACAGCAGGCACCAGAAACCCGCTGATGACCAAAATGGAGGTGTTATGGGCTCATGGATACTGTTTAAATAACACATGACTGTTGTAGCAGTTTCAGATATTAGAGAATAGCGCTTATTAGCCGATAAACGCTACCTTCGCCGCGACAAAACCAGCAAACAGAATTGTAGAGCGGTGTGGTGCACAACATACAACTAACCCCAATTAAAACATCCCAAGAAAAAGAAAGCACCCTACGGTTCCCAATAAAAGGCCCCAGTGACAATGGGCTTGGAAATGTACTCTCTTTAATCCGGCAGCCTGTGGTTTTCAGATGTTTTTTTCCAATGAAAATGATTACATTTTTAAGGAAATCCCGCGGTGGAAAGTTGCACATGAACGTAATGGCTAAAAAGTTTCCAAATTGAATCCTCGTTGTTTTTTACGCACAACAGTGTTGCGAAAAGCATGCGATTTCTTTAAAAAAGTAACAGATTTGAATGTAATAACAACTATCACCTGTAACATTATCCTACTTAAAACCAAAACCAAATAGTGTCAGAAAGCAGCGGAAAGAAAGGGAAAGGACCCCCTACCTGAGCGTCGCGCTTCCTCCAGTCCTGTGTTTGCGTTTGCTGCTGGACCATGGCGGCCCTCGCCTGCTTGTCCAAACTATCGATTTCCCGCTGGTGTTCCTGGACCAGGCTGTCCTCTCGGCATTGTGTGCCTGGAGTAGGTGCGTCCGCTCCTGTTCATGCTGCAGTTTCAGCTCCACAATCTGATTGGACAACAAGGAGTAAGACTTCATCAGCAGAACATCCCTGTCGTCATGACAACTTGTGCATGGCTCAGCGAAGAAAACAGTTCATGGCTTGACTCACAACACAAGAAGCTTACGCAAGTTTTTGCATCACTATGACCTCACGTGTTGTTGTCCTGCCAATTACGACGAGCTAACATCTCTTTTAGCTCTCATTGGAAAGAAGAAATGTTGCACAGAACTGGACACAAAAATGACTTACATTTATGCTAACAATTATGGCCAATGTCATCATCACATGCAGGAAGACCAGGGAAGCAAGAAAAGAAGAAAACGGAGTAGCAAATATTTACCTTTATTCCAACAGACTGCAAAAAAAAGAAAACACTCCCCATTCAATTAATTCAATTGAAATTTTCTTGTCTGTCCATTCTGTCATGATGGATATACCGCAACTTCCTGTTACTTATTAGTCCTTTTCCGAAGTGTTGCGCTGTCAAAAAATGGAAAATTAAGAGACTCAGATATTCCAATTTGCCCGGCATCCCTGCTAACTCTTATTCAGAAAAAGAAAACCCCAAAGTGGTCCGGATTCAAAGCAAGAAGGAAAATGTTGAAAGAACACAAAAGTGCATTAGCAGTGGCATTCTCTCTCTGACTCGCACCTGCTGTGCGGTGAGTCGAGACCTCCGTGTCGGTTCCCAAGGTCCGTTCCCAGTATCCTCTGGATGGGATATGGTGACCTTGGCCGTCCAGCCCCCCATCTCCCAGTTAGAGGCCTGCATCCCGCAGTTTTCCAGCTAATCCCCCCACATTGTGTGGCTCGGCACCCTGACCTGGCCTGCCAGCTAGAGGCTGCTGTGGTGCTATTGAGTCTAGGTGATGAATGGGATTTCATCTTGATTTCCCCAGCCAATCAGGCACAAGGCCACAAAAGATGCTTCAAACAGCCCCAATTCTAGAGGATTTTGAAGAAAGATTTGTTTAGGCATCATCGATTTCACCCTTCGACAGTAGAGGAAGAGAAGTGGATGCAAGCAGACGTCTTTAATAGGGCGAAACCCAACAGCCAACAGAAAGAGCCTCAGCTAATTGATCAGAGACCAACGAAGGGCGCAACTCTCCAGTCTTAAAGCAATATGATGGATTTCTTCAAGACATCCCATGCATTAATATCCTAATATCGTTTCTCGATTCTGAGATCTCTCACTCCAATCCAACCGCCAGATTTGCAGTATATACACGTTATAACAGATGAATACGTTATAACACAGCTTGCTGTCATGGGTTAAACCCGTTTTAATATCATTAATATCCTAATCTTGTATATCGATTCACTACAACCCATTCGGCAAATTTCCAATATGTACATGTGGGATCAGTGATTACCTTATTTTTAAGCTCGCTGTGATGGGTTAAACCCCGTCCCACAGCGTTTGTCGGACAAGCGACAAAGGCAAGGCTTTGGTTTTGACAAATCTGAGTTAATTTTTTTCGACGCAGGGTGAAAATCCACGCCAAAAACACGCCGATATGACAGTGGGAGAGCGAAGGGTGGGGGGAGAGATTGAAAACATTGAAACGTCACAGAATGGGCTGCTGGGTGACGGGCTCTTAAAGCGCTAGCGCTGAATGGCTGCTGTCGCAGGGCTGTGATTCAGCGCCCCCTCCTAGAGCGCCAGCGTTCAATTCATGAGTGAAGCAGCTCTCTATCAGACAGAAGGATCTCAGTAGGGGATCTCTTTGAAGACAGAGTGGGGGGAAATATATTCAATTATTCAAAAAGTACAGATACTCCAATAAAGGACCATTCCATCTTTTTGTTTGTGTGGCTTTTTCTGAAAACTTTTAAGACTCTTTTCATACATTTTAAGACCTCATCGCAACTTCAATTTTACTCTACATTTACTATATATTAATTGTGAGATAGCACAACTAAACAGTCTTAGTTTGTGATAATATTATCAATGCAACATAATTCAGAAGGGTGGGAACAAAGTACAAGAGAATTAATTGCGTGACTGACCCAATGTAAGAATGGATAACTAGTGGTAACTAGTGGGATTTCATAAACTAAACTAAACTACACAGAATCCCACTATTCGTCTACGCAATGATTAAATTCAGGCAAACTTAAGCATACAACCTCATTGGACAAATATAGCCTACATAACGCAAAACTGATATAAAAATGTAATAGCACTAGACTTTTTAATACTTTTTAAGGGTCTTAATTTTCTCCATATTTATTTATCAATTTTTAATACTTTTTAAGACCACTGATGCCTGAAGAAGGTCGCAAGACCGAAAGCTTGCAGATTAAATTGATGTTGCACAGTTTTTTAAATGTGCGTGTGCTATTTTTACTATTTTTCACGATCATTTTATGCAGCAGCACCTCTGTATAAGACTTTTTTTACGGATGAGCGGTGGTTCTTCTCAATACTTAAGACCACTGATTTAAAAGTAAAGAATGCCCATGAGATAGACTGTTTGGTTGACGTGGATAAGTGAGTGGGATGCTGTTAATGTCATATGCTTGACTCCCTACTTGTTGTGACCTCAGACATCAGCTCAGTGTTGCCAGCGTGACGTCAAATGGCGAGGAGGTCAATGAGAAACAACACTTCTTTAGAAATGCACTCTTTTAAAGTCCAATTGAAGGGGAATCCTGGGGAATGTTTCTTTGTGTTGGCATGAATAGCTAAAAGTGACCCTCGGAGCATAGGCCACTCATTAAAGCAGCACTAAACATCTCAGCTCCAGCTCTCACGGGCGAAATATCATTAACGGGAATTCCTGAAACTCTTGATAAATCAAAATTTTGATTTATTTATGTATTTATTTAGTATATATATATATATATATATATATATATATATATATATATATATAACGTTTTATTAATGCAGATTTTTTAAATTATATATATATATATATATATATATATATATATATATATATATATATATATATATATATATATATATATATATATATATATAGTGCTGTCAAACGATTAAAATATTTAATCGCGATTAATCGCATTAATGTCATAGTTAACTCGCGATTAATCACACATTTTTATCTATTCTTAATGTCTTTTGATTTCTTTTTGTTACATTTTTTCTCATTTTAATGCTCTTATCAACATGGAAAAGTGGATTGGCTTGTTTAGTGCAAATGTTTTTTTTTAATTATTATTATTGAAAATAACATTGGAATAGTGTTCAATTTCACTCTAACATATATAGCCTAAATAATCTCTCACACAATGCAACACTGTCCATCAATAAAAGGGTGAAAGAAATACTGACGAGGTCCTGATATTGACGAGGGGTGGAGAATTCGCATCAGCTGTGTGTGTGCTTGGCCATCATCAAGTGGTGTTTCAGGCTGGACGTGCTGCGATGATGATAGCTCAGTTCATAATGACAAAACATACAGATCGCTTTGGTCTTGTCAATGGGACAATTTGGCAACTTTTTAAAAGTAAACTTTACATTCAGAATCTCATTGGCATCCATTTCGGCGTCTCGCGCTCGTCATCCACTCAAAACATAACGTTACTATTTGGCCGGCTCGCAAGCTGAAACGAGTGTGTGCGGCACAGAAACATCCTCGCGCTGCGGTCTGAAACCCATTCATTTAATTGCTTGCGCCGCGTGAGGACGTTTCGTTGCTTCTTCGACCAAAGCGCAAGCGGATCTCAGCGAGACCGGAAACAAAACATCAGGCACGACGCACACACTCGTTTGGGCTTGCGAGCCGGCTTTGAGTGGATGACGAAGCGCGAGACGCTAAAATGGATCAGGACGCATGCCGCGTCCTGTTGCAAAAGTATGTGAAAAAACTACAAAGTTTGCTAGGACAAAAAGACCGTTAATCGCGCGATAAAAAAATTAACGCCGTTAAATTGGATTTGCGTTAACGCCGTTAATAACGCGTTTAACTGACAGCTCTAATATATATATATATATATATATATATATATATATATATATATACATAAAATAAAAGAAAATCTGCATTAATAAAAAGTTTTTTGACACTACTGTGCCATTTTATGACCGGTCTGGAAAATGTAAGTTGTTCTGGGTGAGTGAAATTGTTAGACATTACCAGGGTAAGTTACCATTAGTTACTGTGAATTATAAAGTTCTTTACTGTAATCTACAAAATGTTACTATAAAACTGCACTAAATTAAGACTCAAGTTAACTAATTTCACTTGCAGAAACCGACTGCCTTAAATTGACCAACTCTCATTTAAATGTATCAACTAAAATTTGTAATATACTAATAATGTGAAGAAAATAAAATTGAACTTATTAAATTTGACATCACTGAAAAATATTGTACGTAACAAATTTCCACGCGATCAGCAACTACAGTCAACACTTGTAAAATAAAGCAAAACAGTGCATATCGTCAATGTTTCTAGATCTCCTGGAGTGAAGCACAGGCTCTACTCTTCAGCACAACACTGACCCAATTTTTTTATTTTACAGTAAACTACTGGCAACAGTGTTGCCAGTATAAACCTGTTTTATAACTTACTGTTAAAATACATTTCGTGGGTGTCTTTTTATCTTACACTGTTAACCCTTTCTACCCCACAGGAAAATCTACACTACAAAGAGTAAAAAGTAATATTGACGCATTGTGGCAGTAAAATAAATAAGGGAATATGTAAGTGATTGTTGAGCATTAGTGATGAACACCTGCTGTTAACAAGCAGAATCACTGAAGAAATCCTTTTAGTACAGATTTTTTTTGTTTGTTTTGTTTTCGCCGCTTGTAATATTTCAGACATGATAATAATTAAAAGTAGTAGTAATAATATTTTTTTTTTCTCCATTTAGTATTTTTTTAGTATTTAGTACATTACACGCAGAAGATAATATTGCTCCGCCCAGGCGAGCAACCACCAAGAAAAGGTGTTAAAACCAATTCTCGCCCAGGACAACTGGAAGCTGCTGGGGACTGGAAGATGCTGGCTGATCTTAATCAACGGCTTATTTTTCCACCTGAGATTGCTACCACTAACCTACGACCAGATATTGTTTTGTGGTCTGGATCAGCACGCATTGTTCAACTGATTGATTGTAATTGACTGGCCTGGTGTTCAATGCTCTTCACAGTGATGCTAATTATATATCTAAAAGACTTTATAACCACTACAGTTATTTATCCAAAGTCAAATGTTCAAAATTCAACACACTGAACACATTTATTTTCTAGAAAAGCTCCTGGTGTTCCTGTGAATGATTAAGTCTGACTATGCGGTAGGAACAATAGGAACATGAACAGGAATAACCACAGGACACTATCATACCAAGAACTAGCCTTCCCTTTCACAAGCCTCTTCCCATCCCCGAGCTAACCTATAGACGCATACCCGCTAGCCTGAATTTCTGAACTTTGATGAAGGATGAGAACTGTAGATGTGTTTGAGGCTTCCACAAAAGGGGAGCGACACATGAGGAGGTTTCGCTGGCTGAGGGGGGTGTACTGGTTCAGAAACAAAAACTTTAAATAGTGTTTCTTGTGTTAATTTAGTGGAAAAAACAGGCCTTGAATATTTTTAACCAGGTTTTTATACTTGAAAAATGGTTGTTTGTCTTCACAATCTTTATAGAGTGCAACAGTCGGGTTACAGGGATAAAAAAAATCCATTCAGTTTCTCTGTAGGGAAAGTGATTTTTAATAATAACTTGTAAACCTTTAAAGACAAAGCTACTGTGCGCTACCAGGTTGTTAATCGTTGGTATTTGCTTCTGTACATTAATTTAACTTAGTTTTAAAATAATCATTTAACAGTGGAGTTCCAGGTGAAAACTACATTACCCATGATGCTGTACTGAAAAGTCCACCAATCAGAGTCAACACAAGCTAAAAGCGCCAAAAGATCTAGTTAGCTAAGCCCACTCCCTTGAATCACTGCGAATAACGTAATCAAGCCAATCTCACTACGCTTTCAAAATACTGAAATATTTTAATATATTTTGCAATAAACTTAATATATATATATAAGTGCTGTCAAACAATTAAAATGTGTAATCGCGATTAATCGCATTAATGTCACAGTTAACTTGCGATTAATCGCAATTAATCGCACATTTTTAGCGATTCTAAATGTCTATTTATTTATTTTTTTCATTACTTTTTCTCATTTTAATGCTCTTATCAACATGGAAAAGTGGATCGGCTTGCTTTGTGCAAATGTTTTATATTGAAAACAACATATACTGTGTTCAATTTCACACTAACATTCTAGACCAAAAAGACTGTTAATCGTGCAATAAAAAAAATGTACGCCGTTAAAATGGGTTTGCATTCACGCCATTAATAACCGCATTTAACTGATGGCCCTAATATATATATATATATATATATATATATATATATATATATATATATATACATACATACATACATGCATACATACATACATACATACATACATATACATATACATATACACACACTTTATTCATTTCAACCAGAGGTGGAAAGGATTATATGAGTATTATTTTTTTCCTGGAAACTTTTTACTTTAACTTCACCACAATTGAAAGACAAATATGGCACTTTGTTATCCACCACATTTCTGTCCAGGTCTTTGAGTTGACAGTAGTAGCGTACAGTCAGTGGGTGATTTTGGTTGGAAATGAAAGTCATATTGACGCCAGAACTTGACTGATGTTGGTTTCTGACGTCAACCAGATTTTCATTTTCAACCACAATACAAAGTCTCTCCAACGTTATAGATTAACGCCAATCTGTCGATGGATTCTGACAACCTTATTTTCATTTTCAACGTTGGGTTTGGTTCTTTAAATGCAAATTTTGTCATTGTTTTGGAGCACAGTAGCTTATACTGTAGATAACAGTAAGGCTAACATATTCATGCTAAAGCCAAAATGCTTTAAATAGGGCAATATTTGAAGGAACAGCACTTTGTGTGTTGGAAACCATTGTGGATGTTATAGAGTGCACAGTTCCAGACAGTTCCAGTACTGGGATTGAATGTGAGATTGAATAATTCTTCAATCCCACTACTGGAACTGTGTTCTAGAAATACATGCGATATTGATATTTACTTTTTATACTCAAGTACTTTTAAAACCAAGTACTTGTAATGGAGAAATATTTGACCAGTAGTA
The DNA here is from genome assembly GCA_030378365.1 of Hybognathus amarus. NCBI lineage: Eukaryota > Metazoa > Chordata > Actinopteri > Cypriniformes > Leuciscidae > Hybognathus > Hybognathus amarus. Next base: position 367,624 of record JAQIUQ010002479.1, on the reverse strand, counting down.
TCTGTACTTTTACTCAAGTGAGGAAGTTGACATTGTCTACTTTAAAATGTTGATTATATATATATATATATATATATATATATATATATATATATATATATATATATATATATATATATATATATATATATATATATAAATCAACATTTTAAAGTATTTTTATCTCACCATCATTAATAATTTGCTGTATTATAGTTATTTTCCCTTAATAAAAGCGTTTAGTACATTTTTCCGAAAAATATTTAAAAATATTATATATATATATTTTTAAATCAAAGTTTGTAATGTAATGATTGACATTGTAGATGGCTGGTTTGATTCATGGCTTATAGCAGTTCAATTAAGATTATTTTGAAATCCCAAATAGTGTAAAAAAGAATGCTAAAACCAGCGTTGCTAAAAACGTGAAAATATAATAACTTGCTCTGCCTTATTTTTCAACCACCCTCCAACCATGTGGCTCCATTCTGGTATTTCACCACCACATTTCTAAATAATTATCTGTTTTTATGTGCAAACATTGGTAACACTTTACTTGAAGGGGTGTGCATAAGACCGACACAACACCTTGATAATCATGACATGTCAAGGAGGTTTTATGCATGTTTACGACAGCTGTTATTAAGTTTCATTCGCTCAATTAAGACATTTTTTAATGCATATTGTCTCATTTCTTTTGGATTTTAGGCTTTTAGTGTAGTTTCTTACAGTATGTCTCGTCCCGCTCTGGTCATTCTCACCCACGATGAGAAATTTAGAAAGGAATTTATTTGTCTCGGTTTTAAATAACCTGAGAAAAGGAAAAAGCAAAAAGCGCCCACAATGCACTGTGTGGGCAAGTTCACAAGTAATGAGCTGCCACAAGTACAAGGTCAATAAATCTGCTCTTCAACAGTGGAACATTACGGTAGAAATAATACATGAGTTTTGTTTGTCAAAGTGGGATCAGTCTGACCTGGTGTCATTTTTGATATTCCAGACATAAATTAAAGAGAGAACAGCAGTGTAAAGATGAATAACGGTCAGCTTAATGAAAGTTTGATTTTTTTTTTCTTTAAAAGTATGTAGTACTTGTTATGTAGTTTTGATATAATTTTATTCCCTGGGACTAGTCACAACACTTGCATATCGTTGCCTATTGTTGACTTGATTGCTTCTATTGTTCTCCGCTTTGGATAATAGCGTCTGCTTAATGTTTAAAGTCCCCCTGTGGTGAAAATCAAGCTTTTAATGTTGTTTATGTGTGTCTATGTGGTGTTTTTAATATGCTTTTAGACAAACCATGAGTAAATTCATAAGTCGACAGCATCGCTGAGTGTTTTCTCCTTAAAACTGCAGTGAACCAAAGACAGTCTCAAAAACACGCTTTGAAATCGCTTGTGTTTCTGACGTCACAAACGGCCTTGTAACCAATCAGATCAATGTGTGATTGTCCACCAGTGGATCTCTGAGTGAGTGAGTGGAGGCGGGGCTCATTTGCATATTAATAGATCCGTGCATACTAAATGAGGCAAGGTGTCGAGTTACATTCACGATACCTTAAGGTATGACTTTTTTTTTAAGGAAAAAATGTTTAAATCAGTCATTTTGTTGATCAAAAATGAGTTTTACGGGATCAAATTATTGACTACAGGTGGACTTTATAAACAATAACTGTTTTCGCACCAGATCACCAGACCATCTGAGTGTTAGCAAACAGATATGCGATTATTTATCTTACAATTTTGAGAATTGCACGATATAAACTCGATATTCTCTCGATATTTGTCCTCTCATATACACTAGTTATGTGATATAAACCGTTTATAAAGTCTGTATTGGGAGATATAAACTCACAATTGTGGGGAAAAAGTCAGAATTGTGAGTGAAGAAAATGTTTAAATGCTACCTAATGTTATAGGTTTAAATACTAATACATTATGCCCCCTATGAACTATGAATATTAAGTAGATCTTATTGTTTACATCAAATTTAATAGTAGACTAATAATTGCAGGTTTCATCAGTCCAGTCTGTCGGTTAACTAGATAAACATCTGTGTTTAGCTTTAAAGAGCAACTTTAGAGAACATACTTCTGTAAAAAAATAAAATAAATATGTAGGCTAAAAAAACTGTGACTGACTTTATTATTGTTAATATCACAGCTTTCAATGTACTCTTATGATAAAAAAGATCTTTATTAACATTTATTTATCTTTAACAAATAACCTTTTAGTAAGGAGACCTCAGAACTCTGAAACTAAAAAAGAAAAGAAAAAGTTTTTTGCTCAAAACTAACTGAAATGAAATTAATAATGAATGTCAATATCGGTTATGAGTCGAAATTCTTGAATAAATCTGCAAAAATATAATATTGCGCATCCTTACTATATTATATTATATTATAAATCAAATATCTAACTATATCTATTCTGCTTCTCAAATGATCATTTTACATAAAATCCATTGTTTGGGAACAGAATTTGCTCTGCAATATAACTGCTAAATTGCAATATGATAACACTATTTCAGTGTTCTAAGATACACATTCCTATCAGTCAATAATTAATAAATAAAAAGGTAGCATCAGTTGATTGGACTCTGATTAAATGGAGAATGAATTACATGTTTAATCAGGTGGAACTGGAGACTGAATGCAGTGATATGATTTGTTTTGATGGGTTTTAAATTGCGGAAACAAACCCTGCGACAGCCCGTCCAATCATTAGATTTGAATATGAACTGTAATAATGCGGGAGTCTGAGGAAATGATTGGTTAGTCACAGGTAATGTGATGTAATTGAACTGAGACCTGCTGCTCGCATCTCCGCTGTAGCTCCTCCATCTGCAAGCCAAACTCTTTACACTGCTGCTCTCGCAAAGACTTTGAGCGGATCAGATCACACTCCACTTTCTCCATCTGCAATCACAGGTTTAGCAATATTTCAGTATCTTTTACTTCAATGTAGGCAGAAACAATTATCAATTATACATGCATATAATGGGATTTTGGCCATTTTGTGATTAAACTTTACCTCATGTGAACACAACACTTCGATCTAACTGATGCGATTCTACACAGCAACCCCCCCCCCATGCTAAATTAACACTCTAAATGTGGACTCATATAAACACTGAAGCCGTGTTAAAGTTAATGAGATAATTAAGTAAATTAATGAGTGATGATTGAGCATTATTGAAGACAACTGATTATCATCACAAGCAGAATCACTGAAGGAGAAAACCGTGATTTTAAGTCACCATTATGATGATCAGTGTTTGCTTTAGTTGGGCTCTTGAACCTTAAATCGTTAACTTTAGATTTTGTTTGGCTGCAGTACGTGAGTTATAACAGCCAGATGAACTCATAGAAAAGGTGATCTGATGGTGTTAAACACAGCTTCAGTGTTTATATGAGTCCACACTCAGTGCTAATTTAACACTAGGAATTTTGCTGTCTCCTTGAACCCTGATTTTAATCACTCGCATAAACACAGTATTACACAAGTGCTCGGACACGCACGCTTCACACAACCTCATGAATGAGCAAGAGTGGTGGTAAATATAACCACACTTCATAGCGAATAATCAGAATAATGAAAACTGCATTGGAAATTGAAGGGTTTTGCTCGTGTCATGTGAACATCTCACTGCAATTAAGTCCTCACTCTGACTATTTACTGGCAAACCTATGGTTATTCAGTGTTTATTAATAGCATTATGAAGGTGTAACACAACCTAACAATGAGCAATACATTTGTTACAGTATTTATTAATAGTTATTAATGTTAGTTAATAAAAATCCAGCGGTTTATTGTTTGTTCATGTTAGATCACAGTGCATTAACCAATGCTAACAAGCACAACATTTGATTTTAATAATGTATTAGTATATGTTGAAATTAATATTAACTGAGATTAATAAATGCTCATTCTTAGTTCATGTTCACTAATGAACCATATTGTAAAGTTACCAATTTCTCATTAAAACATGCGCTTCACAGTTAGCATGTGCAAGTCAAGGCCATGTCCCGTTATTCAGAGCACTTTCCTTTCTGTGAAGCCGTTACAAACAGATGAATGCAAATGGCCAGAGAGAAGAGAAAGAGAGGGGGAGTTAAAGACTTTGATGTGGGTTGGATCTTGGACACATGACGATCGCTGGAGACTCAGGGTGGAAAGAGAAAGGTGAATCAGAAACAACATGAGCAGAATGTGGGAGACCAGAGAGAGCTTTAGGATCCCCGAACGCTCGCCCACAACTACATGACCATTAGTAAACACACACACACAGACAGAGGATCTCTGATCGTACATAAACACATATTCCTACTTACATATGTCTGACTCACAACCACCCATTGGCTAAACTCAGTGGTCCCTTCACCTTTTGGTGTGTGATGATACTATTCTGAATACACACACACACACAGTTTACTAATTGACAACCGCATTCCGAAACCAAGTCTGAGGTCAAGATTCAGGTCGTTACAACCGCATTTACCAAAAATGCACCAAAATGAATAACCAAGTTGTTAGTGACTTATTTAATCATGCATCAGAGATGTACAAGTGAAACGCAAAAAAAAAGTTTATTTATTTCATTAATTCACATTAAAAGGTCAAACTAATATATAATATAGACTCATTATGTTTCAAGCGTTTATGTGTTATAAAGTTGATGATTATGGCTTACAGCTTATGAAAACCCCAAATTCAAAAGTAGAATATTGTGAAAAGCTTTTCGGTAACGCTTCCTTTTACAGTTCAGTTGCCCATGTAAATACTATGTACTTATTTTAGTAACTACAATTACTGGGTAATAACTATGTAGTACTAACCCTAAACCTACCCCTAAACCTACCACTGTTCCATGTACTTACCTTATATTAGCCAGTACTTTCTAGGTAAGTACACTGTAAGTACACTGTAAGTACTGTACTGTAAAAGGAAGTGTTACCAGCTTTTCATATCTGTAAGCCATAATCATCAAAATTATAACAAAAATTATCTCACTATGCACATGAAATTATCTCACTATGCACATAATGAGTCTATATAATATATTAGTTCAACCTTTTAAGGTGAATTACTGAAATAAATGAACTTTTGCACAGTGTTCTATTTTTTGAGTTTCACCTGTATCTCTGAAAATCACAGCCCCTTTCACACTAATGGTGCGTTCACACCGGATGTGAATAGCGCGTCAGGCGCAAATGATTTCAATGTTAAGTCAATGCAAAGGCACGTTACGTGCGCGAAAAATTCCTGCGGCGCGAATGTGGCGTGGGACGCAAGTTCGGCACAGTAGACGTGAATACGCCTCTTTTCCACGTCAAGTTCGCACGAATTGAGCGGCTGGCGCATTACAGCGCGAATGATTTAGTTAGTGCTATTTGTGCATTCACGCGTCTGACGTGAATTCATGCCTGCGCCCGAGTTGAAAAATCTGAACTTTGGCAATTCGCACCACGTTAACCAATCAGGAGCCTAGCTCCTTGCTCACATGGTGTTCAACAGCTCAAAGACATTCGTTAAATGACGATGCAGATGATGCGTTTACTCAGTGCTATTTACTAATGATGCCGAAACTAAAGCGCTAAAGTGATTGCCAACAACACTAGCGATACCGTCACGTGTGATAAAATATCGAGCCTTCTCTGGGAACAAGGCTTTCGGTTCATGATCCTCACAGAGTTAACCGGTATTGTGTCACTGATGTGTGATGGTCTGTTACCGGTAAAGAGCTAGAACGCTGTTGCTTGTGTGAACAGAGCATTTCTGAATTTACTGGTAAAGTCGTTGTGGCAAATTTACAGTAATTTACCGGGATTACGGTGTGAAAGGGGCTAATTGCTCCGTTTACATGAATCCTTGGTTACACTTTATTTTAAGATGTCATTGGTACAGAGTCAAGTCCTGAGTAATATTAAGCAACTACATGCACTTACTGTAGGGTTAGGGAAGGATTAGGGTTTGGCTGAGGGTTAGTTGCATGTAATTATGCATAATTTACTGTTATTACAATGGTAAATGCATGTAACAAGGACACTGTAAAATAGTGTTACCATCTGTTTGTATTTGGACTAGTAGCAAAGCCTCATGTAACCACACCAATGGAAAATGAATTGATTTAAATTTAATTTGGATTGCAAGTGGTGGTTTAAACATTTTCCCAATCCGTTCGATAGGACATGAACACTCGATCGGATTGAAAACTGAAACTGGAGACGGGAATGGTGTATTTGGCCGCCGCACTGAACGAGCAGTTGTTATTGTTGTTGAATACAGTGTCATAAATAATTGTTGCAATATAAATTCAATATAAATTCTCCTTTCACTCATCATCTGTGAAGTGCTGCAAGACAACATCGTCCCATCAGTACAAAGCTTCATGAGCTTGTCTGCTGATTACAACCCGGAATAATAATAATACAACATTTTGGGCCCTATTTTAACGATCTGAAACGCAAGTGTCAAAGCGCAAAGCGCAATTAACTTTGTGGGCGGATCCCGGCGCTGTTGCTATTTTCCCGGCGGGATAAATGCCTCTTGCGCCTGGTGCAAATCTAAAAGGGGTTGGTCTGGAGTAGCTTCATTATTCATAGGTGTGGTTTGGGCCTAACGGAAATAAACCAATAAGAGCGTCATGTCACATTCCCTTTAAAGGGGAAATGAAGCAGTGAATCAAGTTTACATGATTTTCAAGATGGATTTCCAATATAATCAACAATTAAATAAGAAACATGATAAATGTAAACATTTAGAAGAAAAAAAGAAAAAACTTTATATCTTTCGCCGCCAGGCGCCGCCATTGTGGAGTATTCTAACATGTGACGTCACGGGGTTGGTTGGCTCAGGCTCTATCCATAGACAGTAAGTGAATATCGCGACATTAAACTGTATTTACACCAGTATTTTGACCGCGAACGACTAGTAATTAGACAAAAAGACGACGTCTAATGTTATATGTTGACAAACTGCACATAGAAACATTGTTCGCGATGTCTGCCGTCATATTCCCGTCTCATCAACACCATGTAAGTTACGTTGCTGTGTAGAAAAGCCGGTGGTGGTCTGGGGCGAAGAGCGGGTTTGCAACGCCACCAGGTGTCAGTGTGGGTTTTGTACTGCGATGCCTACCGTGTCAGAGTCCATCTGCTGTCAAGAGATCACCCGCACGCACGTTTACTGTTCCGTGAGGTAAGTTAGACGTGTTGGAAGCGGCGATTCTTTCCCTGAAGGATGTCAGAGCGGAGGAGACACTTAACCAGTGCCAAAACATGGACGTTTCATTTCCCCCTTAACAAATACATGCTAACTTACATGTTGACGGGACGGGAATATGATGGCAGACATCGCGAACAATGTTTCTATGTGCAGTTTGTTAACTTACCTCACGGAACAGCATATTAGTAAACGTGCGCGCCTGTGATGTAGAATTGACCACGCAATACATGCTCAAGATCAACCTCTTGACAGCAGATGGACTCTGACACGGTAGGCATCGCAGTACAAAACCCACACTGACACCTGGTGGCGTTGCAAACCCGCTCTTCGCCCCAAACACCACCGGCTGTTCTACACAGCAACGTAACTTACATGGTGTTGATGAGACGGGAATATGACGGCAGACATCGCGAACAATGTTTCTATGTGCAGTTTGTCAACATATAACATTAGACGTCGTCTTTTTGTCTAATTACTAGTCGTTCGCGGTCAAAATACTGGTGTAAATACAGTTTAATGTCGCGATATTCACTTACTGTCTATGGATAGAGCCTGAGCCAACCAACCCCGTGACGTCACATGTTAGAATACTCCACAATGGCGGCGCCCTGGCGGCGAAAGATATAAAGTTTTTTCTTTTTTTCTTCTAAATGTTTACATTTATCATGTTTCTTATTTAATTGTTGATTATATTGGAAATCCATCTTGAAAATCATGTAAACTTGATTCACTGCTTCATTTCCCCTTTAAGAGCATGATGAACGAATGCGCTTGTTCCGTGGCGCAATTCTATTTTAACGGCGCATTTACCAGGCGCGCTTCAGCATCGGTTCACAGCCGAGTGGAACGATGTTCTCGTCAGGGCCGTAAAAGAAAGAGAAGGGACACTGGGGATGGGACAAACCCACCCAAATTAGCTTCGGGTTAAACATGCATATAATAATTTGGGTAAATGTGTAAGCTTTATGCCTGTTTATCCCATCATCATGGACACAACAATGATTTCCCTCATGTTTATATATTTTTCCGTATAATAATGTATCATTTGCAAAAAGTAAAATGCATCTGTGTTGATGAGAGAATCATCTACAGTGTATCCGCGTTGTTCACACTCTGTATTATGGCCAAGCATGCACGCTTAAAATAGCATCTGAATATACGCGAAACGCGCCACTGACTTTAGACCAGGTTTTTTCTGGTCATTGGCGCAATTGTTTTCTGGAACTGCAAAATAGCACCAGGGATTGTTTGCGCCGACACACGCCTCCTTTTTGCGCCAACCCGCCCAGGAAGCGCAAGTTCATTTGTTAGTTTACCGACGTGCGTCTGTGGAGGAAAAAAGCCCGCTTTGCGCGAGTGCAAAATAGGAATGATAAATGCGTCAGTGTATAAAGTCATTTGCGCCGGGTGCAAGATAGAGCCCTTTATGTGTAACGCACTTTATATGTAAGCAAAATCCCAAAGTGCTATAGATAAATATTAAGGCAACAAAGGAGGGGAGGATTTGTATATATTGTGCTTATGCCAAAAGATCAAACCCAGTGTAAAGCTTGTGACATATAAAGACGCACATCAATCCGATTGCTTTATTAAGCATGCATGTACACAGCATGTTGGGATGTAAAAAGGTGTCGATGTAAACATAGCAATATGATCCAGAAATGCTGGCCACACTGTAGGATTCATCAAATCTGCCCATGGGAATTCACGTTTCATGTTCAGAGCCGTGAGCCAAAGCGTTGCTATGGTTACCAATGTGTCAATCATTCAGTACGGTCACAGAACGAGAGATTATGGGATTCACTCTTGCATTTAAATGCGGTTTCCGCTCTTGAAACTTCAGAGTGTGTACATGGCCATTGTCTGATTGTGCTAGCATTGTTGATGCTTCATTGTCAACAACCAAGTCTGCTGCCAAACAAACTGAGGATAAACAACACTAAGCAATGCATTTAATGTGTAGGATCCTGAGAAGCCCAACACAACGACAGTGACTGATGGCACGAGTTTGGGGCGAGATCTGTTAGGCCAACCAGTCTTTATATGAAACGGGTTTCAGAGAGTTTTGAGGAATACACACTTCAGCTATATTATATAGATATTTAGATTTAGATTTACAAAGATCTTTCGATGCACTCATGGGAGAAAGTGCAACGCACAATATGGTGGATTAATTCCCACCATAAGTAAGCTAATCGTCACTTGGTAAAGTCATTACGTGACATGCACATTGGCTGGCCCAGCCTGGAAAATAAAGGTTATTTGGAGCGTTTAGAAGCAAAATTGACGAAACAGTTGTATGTCAATATGATGTTTTATCATAAGCTTGGTGAACAGCTTTGGAGAATTTTGTTTCCCCATTCAGTGAGACAGAACCTGAACTTGCAAGACTGAAATGTTTCAAAGATGATGTGTTTCAAAGATGGCTGCCAAGTGGAAATGACTTGCCTGAGTGTATCCTCTGTTTTTCTGCAGTAAGCATTTCATAAAAGTCCTAATGACAGGACTGTGTCTTTTTGTAGATGGACGCAGCCTCTTTTTTACGCGTGCTGAGAAAACTGCTGTGTTTTAGGATGCCACTTCAAAAGGATTATTAAAAAGAAACAAACAAAAAAAATTACGTTTTTTGAGGAAACCGTTCCAGGATGTTTCTCCATATAGTGACTTCAAGGTCAAATGTGAGTTTCAGTGCAGCTTCAAAGTCTCGACACAATCCCAGATGAGGAATAAGAGTCTTATCTAGAAAGACCATCCGGCATTTTCAGAGTGTCGTGTTCCAGTTCCAGGGTGAAAAGCTCATTATATCCTTAACTTCAAAATCGTCCGACATCTTTGTTTCATCTATTATTTATTTATTTATTTGTTTTGCAAATGGCGTTTGACTCAGTCACATTGGCTTTGTAAACACTCGGTCGGTTCTTCCGCCTTCGTCCCGCTTGACCTTTCAACCTGATTACGTAACGTGTGGCGCATCACAGCTAGTGCAAGAAGAGCATTTGTGGTTATAAAGTATATCAATGTTTATTTTTGTTATAAAATGGCGGATGGTTCGTCTAGATCAGATTCTTCGGCTGGATCGTGTCGAGACTTTGAAGCCGCACTGAAACTCACATCTGGACCCGTTGGACCCCATTGAAGTCACTATATGGAGAAACATCCTGGAACGTTTCCCTCAAAAAACGTAATTTCTGTTCAACGTTTTGGCGTATTGACTATAACCATCAGCCCGCAGCCCGGGATTTAATTGGATCATGGATAATTCATTACGATTATTATTCATTTGAAGTGTGATGTGTTTTCTTTATAACAATGTGCACTCAGAAATCGTTCATAGCAAGACCAGTAATATTTATTAGGAAAGTAAACCAAGTTAACTCTGATTGGATCATTTAGTTTTGAATGACTATCATTAAGAGGCTTTTAGCAGGGAGGTAACAACAGCGTGAATGTTTGTTTGTGCACACATTGGACGCAGATGTGAACCGGTTGGCGCTCCAGCATCTGTGCTCAGGATCTGATGATGCTGAGACGAACAGCACAGTTGTAATGATGGAAACGGTGAATGTACAAACACTCACATGTCGGGATGAGTAACAACTCCTGCTTGCTCATCTAACACCAATCAGTGATTCAGACAAAGTAAAGCTTCTTGACGCCAGTGGAGGCATCACAGTAGTTTATTTGGCCTTTTTGACACTATGAGCCCTATTTTAAGGCACACGGTCGTGTCCGAATCCACTTTTGCTAGGTTAACGACGGGAAAAATGGTCTGTGCTCCCGGCGCATAGTCTAAAAGTGTTGTCCATATTCTCTTAATGAGTAATGGGTGTGTTTTGGACTGAGTGTGTGATAGGGTCTTTTAGGAGAGAGATCAGCGGACAATGTGAGCCAGATAAACCTGTATTGAGCATGAGCAGCACAGGTCAATGTACTGGTGGAGAACATGTGTTCACTATTAAGCCATGCTGGAAGCCTGTCACTGATGCTAACTGTCGTCTGAGAGATGCTCATATGGGGGAATGCAGTGATATCCTGAGAGACTGAGCGAGGGAGTGTGATTTATGATCCGGTCTGAAGTCCTGATCGCTCGCTGTCTGGAACAATCCACGGCCCAAACACATCCTGAGCTCAATTACACAAAGATATCAGAGAAAGAATGTCTCCGTCTGCCGCCACAATGCAGTCTGTTCTGGTCAAGAACGCACACTTAGACGGGAAGCGACAGAATGACCGGATTGTAGGTTTCTAAAGTGGCAAAATGTGATGGTGTTTCCTAACGAGATGATCACTTGGAGACTATTAGTCAACAAGTATTAGTTTCTACAGCAATCCTCGTAATTGATCCATGTGTGGCTTTGTTGTTCACTTAAAAATGAAAAGAAGATATTTGAATTTTTCAACCAAAGCAGTTGTTGAACCCCATTGACTTCCAACAATGGAAGTCAATGGAATCCAACAACTGTCTGTTTCAAAATATCTTCTTATAACTTACAAAAAGAGAAACGAATACAGGTTTGAAACAACAATATCAAACAGAAATGTGTCAAGGTACTTAAATACTCATGATGTTGAAGCTGTTTTTACATGATGTCACAGTGTGGGAGAAGTCATATCTTTCATAAAACCTTCTTCTCCATATTTATATTTTTGCTACTTGGAAACTCATAACTATGGCAATTCCTACAGGAATGGATCATGCGATTGGATATCACTAATATAACCCCATAGACTAAGTACTCTAAATGTTTGTTTACAACTCTCTGTCTCATTTAAAACTGAATTTAGAGATGAACCGACGTGAATTTCTTTACATAAACACCAAATCGAAAATATAGTTAATTCAATAATCAATTCATTATTTTATTGTTTTGATAATCAACAATTTATTCAAATATTTGTTAAATAATCATTAACAGGTTAAGTAAAAATATAATTAATATGTAATATAGTCCATATATTTAGTATAAAGAATAATAATCTACAGCTATTTATTCTAACTAACAAGGAAGTTGTACTGTTTCTTCCAACGTACCTTCTGATGTTCATCCAAGTTTGTTTGTGCTATAACTAGCTGTAAAGAGGAGATCTTGGTATTTTTAAATCAATATAAAGTCATCGAAACATCAATATTTGTCATCGTTATCCACATGGTGTGCAGGAAAAAGATCTAAAACAATTTCAGCCGAAACTTTTTTCTTTTTAGACTAATTAAACCTGTGAGGTAACGCAGCACTGAACGCATTTTTGAACCGAACGGTTCGTTCGGTTAATTTTTCCTGCCGACCAACATTTTGTTATTCAAATGTAGGCGTGTCGCGCTTGTCAAGCGCGTTCATAATGTAAGAGTAAGAGATGTTGGCGTGACCACAACATTGCCCAACATCAAATTGCAAATATAATGTAAGCAGAACGAAACTGAGCTACTCGTTATTGTTTGTTTGTTTTGTTTGTTTGTTTGGATGTCGGACCGTTATCAGTTTGGACCAATGCAGCGCAGAGCCGATCTTCATCATCAGCACTGTTACTACACAGCTAAATCCACATTTTAATTTGCCACTTAAGTAATAACATCGCTGCGAGATCTAGTGAGAAACATTCACATTTGTCCGTTATTAACGGATCAAACAGCGCTGACGTAGAAACCAGGAAGAAACATTGTGCCATGAATGAACTATCCAGTGTCCACTCCACAGATCAGCAACATCACCAAGGATTTACTGTATAACACTACTATCTGTAAGTTTGACAGGAATAGTAGGCTATAATGCTTTTAAGTAACATCACGTCGGTTGTATTTTGACATTATGAATACAATTGCTGCCCTCAAATATTAATCTGAACTAAAATAAACCTTTATTTATAACTACTACAAAATTACATTTCATTTTGTCCAAGGAGCTGTTTTGTTTTATAAGCTCCTATGGAAATTCAAGTAGGCTATAGCTCCATCATTGCTCAAAGTTAAAAAATATCATCCTTTATGATGTTAGTTTTAATAAAAATATAATAAAAAAATTTAAATCAAGGAAATTTCTCTGCCATGCCTTTCTTTTTGCTGTATTTGAAACGTACCGAACCGTACCGAACCGAACCGTGACACAAGTATATCGTATCGAACCGAACCGTGAATTTTGTGAACCGTTACACCCCTAACTACCACACTAAACAGCGTTTAAATGTGTGTTAAAAGTTATAATGTTACACTACTTGTTAGTTTGTTTGCTATACAAAACTAGCAGTAAGCTAGAATATTTCATCATGTTGCGGTAACGTTATATAACATTGATTTGTTTTATGTACTGTACATCTGCTCACCTGTCTAATAAAGCTGTCAAGTCGTGACTCGTGAAGCTCTGTCGAGTCCAGTTTAGTTGCGGACGCTAGCTCAAAAACGCCATGCTGATATTGATCCTCATTTTAGTTCTCCTTGTTTGTCCCAAAGTCTGCTTGCCATGGTCTATGTTTGAAAGGAACTGTTGTCTTTGTCACCATGTTTACGTCATAAACCGAGGATAGCGCAGATATTGCGGAATTGACAGGTGGGCCACTGAAATTTTTCTGAAATAAAAAATCTTTGTAGACATTTGGGATACTGTAAGTACACAACTGCAACGCTCCAAGTGATTTTTGGATATTTTATTACAAAATTCGTACATGTTGTACCTTTAACTAGATTGTTTCATCGCCATCTACTGGCCTAGCACCAGAATACAGCGTTTTTAGCCGTTTTGCGGATCCGTGTGAACGGTGATCGTTTCAGCACGCGGAAAAATCAAAGGAAAGACTTCTCCATTCTAAGCATATTGTTGTCGTGTAAACGTACCTCAACATCTCTTTCCTACACCTTGCTTTTCTCCTCCTGGTGCGTATGAGGAAGTGTAAACTGTAGTGTGTAACTGCGCCTGCCTCACCTGTTGCTTCATGTCAGCGTAGGTCTTCTCTGAGCTGAGCTCCACTTGCTTCTTAAAGTTCTCCAGTGCCTTCTCAGCCTGATGGGCCTGATGTCTCTGACTGTCCCGAACACGAGCCAGCTGCTCATCTTTATCCCTATGACACAAAACACACACAAACTGGGTCACCCCATGACTGATACACACGAATATTCTCAGGAGTAAGAACAGAGAGAAAGGAGAGTGAAACTCATAACCGATAAGGGAAAACACATCACATAAAAGCATCACGTTGTGCTTTATACTTATTGTTTATCAGCTGATTGGGGAAGTGTTTTATGTTGACACAGAGAACTTCAGCGCACAAATGTGTGTCGACGCAAAACAAACAGCGTCTCAGACTCATGTCTGACAACAACGCTGAGACACAACCGCCAAAAGAGCTGTCAGACTGCAACAAAGAGCTTGTCAACCTGCTTTCACTCTCTATATATACGTGCACGTGTGAGGCACATCTCGCCCTCCGTTTAAAAGGGGGTAATTACCTTAAATTGAAAGAACAATTCAGCAGGGCCAGTGAAACTACATATTAGCTCTTCATCAAACCACACATTCAAAAAGCCACTGACGGAACAATATCAAAGAGGAAACATGACATCAGACATTTAATGTGAGGAATTGTTTTCGTTACAATGCATATTTTGTTTAGGGATGCACGATATATCGGATACATCATCGGTTATCTGCCGATATTCGTTGTTATCGGCCCGATATGAAAATTGGCCGATATTTTAAGCCAATTATATTTGTGTGTTTGGGACATGGATTTTAATGGTGAGACTTTTGTTTTTGTAATCAGGCTCTCAAAAATGATATAAAATATCGGTTATCGCCTTTTAAATATTAAGAATTATCGGTTATCGGCCAACATTTTTTATCGGCGCATCCCAAATTTGTCAATAATGATTTATATTAATAACTAAATTAATAATAATAATGATAATATTTTTGCAAAAAATATTCCACACACATAAAAACACACTCTCTAAATGAACATCATCAGATCATCCTCTATAACCCTTTAGTTATCGTCTCATTGAGCTTACACATAAAAAAACAGACATAACAATAAGAGGAAATTAAAAACAAAACAAAAGCACAAAAAAAGTTGGGGACCTTTTTTCTTTTTCTACGGCCTCTTTTCTGCGTAATTTTGGTCTCTCTCATGTTTGACATCAAAAGATCTAGAAATTGTTTCTCCCTGACTGTTGTGTAGTCTGTAATTATTAATCTGTCTTGCAACATGAATGCCTTCAGGGCAGAGCAAACACAAAAGAGCCTTCTGCACATCTCTGATGTGGAGCAACCAGCAGACAAAAAAAAAAAAAACACTGGAAGAAAGAAAGAAAGAATGAAGAAAACAGGCGTCTAAACAAGAAAGAAACAAGAAAAAGACAAAGCCACAAAAATAGCACTCTCTGAACATTCAGAGCTCCAGAGAGAAGAAAGAGCAGCTCGCTGAGAGAAAGAGAGGGTTAGTTAGTTAGTGCTTCCTTTCTGTGTCTATCGCTCTTTAAGGTGTAGGACCTGTTTATACCTTACAATAACACCAATCACATATTACATCAAACACTCTCTTTCTTTAGACGCACACCGCTAGTTTTCCTTTGTTTTTCGATGCAAACACGTATTAGGTGGACTAAATTCCTGTCGTCGTCTGAGACAGCAGACAGTAGCAAAGTGTTGTGAATTATCACTAAGCCTGACAAATTAAATCTAAATTAATCTAAACTACCACTGAGATGCTTCATAACTAACTTTTAAGTGCAGCTTTGAGCCAAGAATTGATTTACTCTTAAAGGTGCAGTGTGTAATGTTTATCAGCATCTAGTGGTGAGGCTGGGAACTGCACCCAACAGAAGTAACAGTGGCCGACAGGAAGTGATGTCGTCGTCTGAGACAGCAGAGAGTAGCCAGTTAAGCAATGAGGTTTCTTTACAAAGATAAATTAAGAAATTAGGTTTACTTAATTATTCAGTAAAACGATGTGTTATCGCAAATATTTTTGTCACCTGTTCATCATTGTGTCAGTGTTTTATTCACTTCTTTGCACGAAGAACAACATAGTGACAAAACGCAAACGTTTGTCCGCTCAGGGCCACTGTAGAAACATGTCGATGAAAGGAGTGTGTGTAGAGAGAAACGGCTCATTCTAAAGTCATAAAAACATCATGGTTAATTATGTAAGGTCTTCACACATCACTGAAAACATAATTATTAGGGCTGTCAGTTAAACGCGTTATTAATGGCGTTAATGGAAACCCATTTTAACGCGTCAATTTTTTATTGTGCGATTAACAGTCGTTTTATCCTAGCAAAGTTTGTAGTGTTTTTTTTTCATATGCTTTTGCAACAGGACGCGGCATGCGCGGCGCTGCGCTATGAAACCCATTAATTTCAAATAGTTGGTTAACGTTACGTTTTGAGTGGATGACGAGTGCGAGACGCCGAAATGGATGCCAATAATATTATAAACTTTACTTTTAAAAAGTTGCGAAATGGTTCAATTGACAAGACCAAAGTGATCTGTGTTTTGTCGTTGTGAACTGAGCAATCATCATTGCAATCACAGCACGTCCAGTCTGAAATACCACTTGATGATGGCCAAACACACACAGCTGATGCGAATTCTCCGCCCACTCGTCAATATCAGGACCTCGTCAGTATTTCTTTCACTCTTTTATTGATGGACAGTGTTGCATTGAGAGATTATTTGCTCCAAGTGAGAATGTTAGTGTGAAATTGAACACAGTATATGCCAACGTTGTTTTCAATAAATAAAAAAAAAAAACATTTGCACAAAGCAAGCCGATCCACTTTTGCATTTTGATAAGAGCATTAAAATGAGAAAAAAATAATGGTACAAAAATAAATCAAGAGGCATTTAGAATAGATAAAAATGTGTGATTAATTGTGAGTTAACTACGACATAAATGCGATTAATCGCGATTAAATATTTAAATCGTTTATCAGGACTAATAATTATGTATATGAAATTGAATTTTTGTCAACAGATCCTCAAAATATTACACAATGCACCTTTAAACACACTTTAAAATGTACCATGTAAAGGTTTATCTTCTGGGTTGTAGAGTATGTAGGTGTGCATTTGTGTGAGAAGGTGAAAGAGCCCGACCAAGGGTGTGTGAGAAGAGCAGACAGTTCGTCACCATCCGTCACGGAAAGAAGTGAGATGAGACGGACGAATAAAGCAGGAACGGGGAACGCCAGCTCCGCAGAGGTTTGAGCTCGGAGAAGAAGAGTGGAAGACGAGCACGCTCAAATTAAAGATGTGCCGTCAAAACCAGAGGAAATCCTTCTCATCCTGCGCTCTTTAAGGGGATTTTTTTGGGGGAAAAGCAGAAGGAAGGGACTTAAGGAAAGGGCGACAGTGCTTCCGCCTCAGCCACAAGTCAGACAAGGAGGGTCAATTTTCCAAACCTCCTTAACCACAGGACGCCTCCAATGTGGAGAGCAGGACGCTCCGATGGGGAGCTCGTACTGTAAATAAGACTGGAGAAGATGCTGCTAATTCAAACGCTATGGCCACACAAACGCACCCATTCATTTTCATTCAACCCGTCAGACGCCCGAGTCTCTGGAACCTGGGCTCGTGACCCATGAAGGACGCCACAAGAAACTGCACAAAAAATAGAATACGCAATTCACCCGACGGGGTGTAGATTTATGCTGACTTGGCGATAACGCAAGAATAATAATGAGCCATGCATGGGGAAGATCTGAAAACATCAAAAACAAGCCTTTATATCTATATCTACACATATGTATGGATTATAAAATAACCAAACCTAAATTATCTTACGTAATTATGGACGTATTATGGAATTTCAATTATGGAATTATGGACACAAAATTAGAAATAAGAGCTGCCAACACAACTAAATATGATATGATAAAACAAAGATGATGTTTTAATACAATTAAAGCACTAATAAAGATTCCCAATTATCCAAAATCACAAAATATCCTGTTGAAGATCTTTCCGACATCAATTGATATTTACAAATTATCTCGTTGGGAGACATATCACTGGCGATAATAATAAGTGTAACTATACATTAAAGAACTGAGTGCCATGTACTTGTTATAGGGTCAGGATGTTAGTTGCATGCAATCATGCACAATTTATAGTAATTACTATATTATCTACATGTAATGTGTAACAAGAGCACTGTAAAATAACAGTTATATTGTATATTTTCAATGCATGCGGGAAGTCGTGTACATACACATGTTAGACTCTCTCTGGACGTGGGCTATAAACACACTGGGAGAGACATATGGATTCCAGGTGGATTACACCTCTCCACGCCAGTGCGAAGCCAAAGGCCGTCCACTCCATGAGCTCATCGTGACGGAATGATAACACATCCAGGCCCAGATCAAAGCTGGGGCCCGAGAAAGAGGCAGCACATTAAAGCCAGAGAGAAAACTCAAAGCTGAATTTTTTCAAAAAGAGGAGCGCCTCATTCCTCTGTCCCCAGAGAGCCAGTCTCGCACATGAACAAATACACGTGTCCTTCAAATGAGAAGTAGCGCGAGCGATTGAAGTGCATCAGAAATAGAACTGGGCATACGTTTAATGCCAGGAATTTGTTGTGTACGCATTAAGTGTAGACAGCGTCACTGATTATAATGGGTTTTATTGGCATGTGTCGCCACACTCATGACTTTTCCATTGTTTTTCAATGTAAACACGTTAGATGGACGACATTAACCTTGGCACTGAATTACCTAAATGAAAATATTTTAATTATAGAATTTAACCAGACACAAAACTAGATACTTTAGAAGAAAACAGCTACCAAAAGAACTACCATGATTCTAAATTAGGATATGTCCGATTTAATTTCATTGGTGATGAGCAAAGCATTGTTTTAATACAAGTACAGCACTAATAAAATTACAAATGAACGTGGCGTGACACTGTTCGAGAGGGTCTTTTCACTGTGATGCACAGCTGTGTGTGTTCAGCGTGACGTTGTGAACACGGCTTGGTTAAACTATAATTGATAGCGGTTTCCAATACATTGGTTCATCAATTTGTGGCTGGCATTGACATCACTGAATGAAGATGAGCATCACAAGTTTTAAAGTCAAATCGTGGCGCGGGTGTTTATGTAAATGTATTTTTGAAGGGAACTGACTGCCTTTAGAAAAGTTTCGATGCTATTTTCATTGAATCTTTCCTGATAAAGCAGCGTTTTTGAGCACTGAGCTGTTTTGTATTCAGCTGTTACCGGGGAAACCACTTAGTGTTCAGCCGTCACCAGGGAAACCGGTTTGTGTTCACCCGTTAGCGGGGAAACCGCTTAGTGTTCAGCTGTTACCAGGGAAACCGTTTTGTGTTCAGCCGTTACCGGGGAAACCGCTTAGTGTTCAGCTGTTACCGGGGAAACCGCTTAGTGTTCAGCTGTTACCAAGGAAACCGTTTTGTGTTCAGCCCTTACCGAGGAAACCGCTTAGTGTTCAGCTGTTACCAGGGAAACCGTTTTGTGTTCAGCCCTTACCGAGGAAACCGCTTAGTGTTCAGCTGTTACCAAGGAAACCGTTTTGTGTTCAGCCCTTACAGAGGAAACCGCTTAGTGTTCAGCTGTTACCAGGGAAACCGTTTTGTGTTCAGCCGTTACCGGGGAAACCGCTTAGTGTTCAGCTGTTACCAGGGAAACTGTTTTGTGTTCAGCCATTACTGAGGAAACCACTTAGTGTTCAGCTGTTACCAGGGAAACCGTTTTGTGTTTAGCCGTTACCGAGGAAACCGCTTAGTGTTCAGCTGTTACCAGGGAAACTGTTTTGTGTTCAGCCGTTACCGGGGAAACCGCTTAGTGTTCAGCTGTTACCAAGGAAAAGGTTTTGTGTTCAGCCGTTACCGGGGAAACCGCTTAGTGTTCAGCTGTTACCAAGGAAACCGTTTTGTGTTCAGCCGTTACAGAGGAAACCGCTTAGTGTTCAGCTGTTACCAGGGAAACTGCTTAGTGTTCAGCCCTTACCAGGGAAACCGTTTTGTGTTCAGCCGTTACCTGGGAAACCGCTTAGTGTTCAGCTGTTACCAAGGAAACCGTTTTGTGATCAGCCTTTACCGGGGAAACCGCTTAGTGTTCAGCTGTTACCAAGGAATCCGTTTAGTGTTCAGCCATTACAGAGGAAACCGCTTAGTGTTCAGCTGTTACCAGGGAAACTGTTTTGTGTTCAGCCGTTACCGGGGAAAACGCTTAGTGTTCAGCTGTTACAAGGGAAACTGCTTAGTGTTCAGCTGTTACCAGGGAAACCGTTTTGTGTTCAGCCGTTACCGGGGAAACCGCTTGAGTGTTCAGCTGCATCTATATTAATAGTAAATGTGTAGAAATGGATGTAACTAATTGTACAATTATGATCATAAATTGAATAAAACTTAAACACGGCTAATGCACATTCCTTCCATTATTTTTTAGAAGTGGAGTTTTGAAGAAAAGGTACAGTTAAAAATACGACATCTCGAGGAGGACTTAAATGCAGTGTGTGTTGAGAATAGCGCACTACAGCTGCAGAATACACTAGTATGCAGACTAGTCAAATCTTCTGTATGCAAAGAATACATTTGTCAAAATCTGTAGTATTCTACAAGCATAATTATCCCACAATGCAATGCACTTGACTTGGTTTTCCCTTCTGCGCCAGCTGCGTTTCGGAAATTAAAAACTCCAAACTGAGAAAATGATTTTTAACGATCACTTATAACCCCTTTAAAGAGTTCCAAGGTTATTAATTGACGGTAAATGCTTTTGTTAAAGATATATGTTTGCATTAACTTATTGTTTTCAAAAAAACTGCTAAATGTGCAGTGAAAAACTACATTCACATGAAGCATAATCAATAAATCAATATGATTCTCGCCATTTTATTTGATTAAACTTAAAATATATTGTTTCTATAGATATAATCAACAACTTTCAAGTGTTTCAGTTACACTTTATTTTAAGAAGTCATTGTTACAGTGTAATTATATATTTAAGTGCTGAGTAATATTAAGCAACTTTACTATAGGGTTAGGGTTTGGTTGAGGGTGTGATTATGCATAATTTTCTGTAATTACTACGATAAGTGCATGTCAAATAGTGTTACCCAGTTTTCTATCATTTTTAAATTGCTTGTCATTCACAATGCATCATGGTTTTGTAGTTCTCCCCTGGTAAAGAACTACAAAATAAGTGTATTGTTTATTTTCTTCAAACACAAGTTTGTAGTGTCGTGATTCAACTTAAAGCTCATTAACGCTTTAATGAAGACTACCAAAAAACAAAACTTCCAGAAGCGACGCCGACACCCTCTTGAAGACTGTTGTTAATAAACACAAGACAGCACTTTCTAAATGAGTGAACGCAACATAATACTGATCTCAGATCAGTAGGTCATGAATGCCAGACTGCCTGCATGATGTCAAAATGATTCACTTCGACAGGCTTTGATGGGGAGAAAATATAGTGAAATAAACTGCTAAAGGGTTTGTTTTATTCTTTTAAACGTGGAATTGACCCCAATGCATTTGCTTATTTGACCCACATTTTTTGGGGTCATGATAGTGACGATTGTTGCGACGGTGAGGACCACCAGGGGTGTGTGTCTCTGAATCAGTGTGTGTGTGTGTGAGACTCCTGGGTGGGATTACATGTGCGTTCAGGGGACGCCTCTTAATCAATGTCATTCCCGGAGCTAAAGACACATGCAGTGACACACACCATAAGCCTCCTGCTTTAAGTGTGGGCCGATTATTCAACGATGCGGTTAGCGTTCGATACAAGAAAACAACATCTGCATCCCTTTAAAACTTCCAGAGGAAATTCCAAACATGAGGAATTTGTTCTTCGTGCACAGAAAGGTTCTTCCTGCTGCCGATCAGTGTGTTTGTGTGGCGCCCCCTACAGGACGCCGCCGATGCTAAGCATGTGGAAAGTGTGACTGTGTTGGATTTAAACGCTTTCAGATGCATGATTTCTCCATTCATACGCCTCCCCGTGTCTCTCCTAGCAACAGCCGTCTCTCAATGTGTTTCTGGATTCATTAATTTATAGTAATGCCTCCGAAACATCAGGCATGCGTTAGACGCACATGCATGCAGGCCATAACTCATAAACAACGTGAAGTTTGAAAAACAAAATAGTGCGGATAATTGCGTAAAGAGTATAAACAGATGAGGGAAATAAAAGTGTGTGTTCTCGTCACATACACAGCTGAACGTCATGTGCCTGTGCCTGTGTGTGTTTGTGGTGTTTAGGCGAGTTGCACAAGCATCTATTTGAATCAAAGCGAGAGATCAGATTCACAATCAAGAATGAAAGCACAGCAACACATGTGAATCGTTCACCGCCAAGAGCAATACTACAGATTTCCAATCAAACAGATCTCAAGAAGACACTCACACTTGAGACGAAAGGTCGTGTGTGTTTATTCAACTTAAACTCTTGCACT